>CAUDNR010004094.1:881-37045 GCA_958430865.1 Entrophospora sp. SA101
AATATATTAGATGAAGGAGAAAAGGGAATAATTTTATGTATAATATTATTATACACGTTTGTTTACATGAATAAAAAAAGTTATCGTGTTTCAGATCACATCTAAATTTGGCCAATTTTTTTTGTAACACACTGTATATACACTATTACTATCTATCTATTTACCATAAAAATACAACGTGGCAATGCCATATTTTAAAAATATTTATTAACATTGATGTTCCTTTATATTGCAAATGTAATTCTAGTCAAGGTGGCCGAAATAGCATAATTAATTTATTTCGGCTTAATATCATTGAAACTTTAAGATCCGGATACAATTAGGATAATGGGACAACCATATTTAATCCTAGGATATTATCCGTTCAAGAAAAGCTCTATGCAGCAACGAGCAGGGCTCCTTCTGGGTCTTTTTTCGTTTGATTTTAGTCGCTGGAAAATAGCAGTAGAAAAGGCCGAATTCTTTGCGCCAGAATGGCCTAAAAGAAATATCTATTATACATACACATTTTGATTTCATGTAATAATGTATAAATTTTAAAGATAGCGCAAATTAGATATAATTCATGAAATAGTTAATTATTTAAAAATGACAGCAACGACGACAATAATGCCAACAATAAACTAAGGAATCTTGGCCAATGGTTGAAACAAAGAATCTAACAGAAGAAAAAACATGATGTTTATTTCAACTAATAATCGTAACAATATAAATATTCCCCTCAAAAATGTGATCCGCAATCAATTCTTATTACGTTCAGCTGAATTTCACCTTCAAACTACAGAAAATGATTTTCTCAATATTCATCACAATGTACTCGGTAACATTGCCAATGATAAAAGCATAAGGATCCTATATATATAGCGAGATCTTTAATGATTTCATTGAACAATTTCCAATTTTTATGACGAAGATGGTGTTATTTTGAATTTTCCATCTATTTAATCTTTTATATAGACTCTGTTCACTTTTTAAACATCCAAATATTTTAGTCAAAATACAATTACAAAAAAATGCAACCACCAAGATATTAGTTGACTGAGTATCAATGGATTGAATTAAAAGTATAAACTACCGGTTGTGTAAATTAAGCTCAGCAGCAAAACTAACGATCCATTTGGAAAAGGAACAGGAATGATTGCCTCGAAAGACATGAACCTAGTAAATAACAAACGCCAAGAAAATAAAAGTAAATAGTAATAATAGTAGCCATTCCTCGTTGTTCATCATCAAATCATCTAATTTGAAATTCTAGTTTTTTCTCCTATTGATGATAATTTTCAAACCTCAAGAATACTGTAAAAATGCGTGTCCCGGGATGGATAAAAAGTTATTATCATTGTATGTACAGTATATCGCAAGAAGAATAACTATCATGGAAAGTTTTACAATGTTATAATTTGAATTAGAAGTTTTACTTAGTATTTTTTTTCGAAATAAAACTATTACTAATATTTATTCTTTTAATTATTACACTTTGTAAAATCAAACGCATTCGAATTATCTTTAGCTCCTGAGTTCAAAGCATACATAGGCGGGCCAATGTTGGTATGTAAAGCAACTTTACATACATACGAGTTGTGTTAACTTGATGTTTTTTCGAACTATGCGTAAAATAGTAATACCAAATAATATTAATAATATGCTTGAGCTGTATTTAGTGTCCGAGTTTGAAACACATAGAGGATGGTCAATGTTGGTACGTAGGACGACTTTTATATAGTACATGGGACAGGTTTAGGTGCAGATGTTTGTAAGTTTTTATTTTAAAGTTTTAAAGTGATAAAAAAAAAAAATAGTAGACAAAGAAAAAAGAAGAATGCTAAAATTTTTTATTGTTGAATCAATCATTAAAGTTTGATGATGAATTTTTGCTAATGTTAAAGTCGTTCTTTAAAATAATGCAATTTTTATACTAATTTATTAGTGTGAAAAGATCAATTAATAATCTCCTATTACCATTGTACTATTACTAATATATATATATATTAATATGAGAAAGTTTTAAAAGAGTACAGAAAATTGATCGTTACACGTCATTCTATTCATCAAAACACCAAGTTTTAAATTTTAAATTTTTACATAATGTCACATCATAGATTATTATCACCAGAAAGAGTGGGATTTGTAACTAAATTATTTAGTGAAATGGTTAATAATTCTATGGTTAATTCTGATAAAGAAAGTATAAAAGATTATTTTTTTTCATTAGTTGAAAAAATCAAGGAGCTTTCTGAAAATGAAAAAGAATTTTGTAAAGAAAAGTTTATTTATGATGAAGAATTAGACAATGCAACATATAAACAGGGAAAACCAAAAGAATGTAATGAATGTAAATTGGCAAGATACTCTGATAGATTCTGTGAAGGTTGTATTAGCTTACAACTACAGAGTCTTTTCACTACCTGGACATCTGGAAATAACATAATTGATGATTTTATTCAACAATGTCAAATGAAATCATCTCTGCCAAACTATATTTTAGAATGGATACCTTTTGAGCAATTTGAAGAAATAACAAAATTGACTGAAGGTGGATTTAGTTCAATTTATACTGCTAAATGGACAAGAGGAAAAATAACTGATTATGACGAAAATAAAAAGGAATTTAGTTATTTTGGAATGCAAGCAGTAGTATTAAAAAGTTTAAATGATTCAATTAATCCAGGAAAAGGCTTTTTTGATGAGGTTGGTATTTGTTATTTAAAACAATACTGTATTATATAATACTAATTGATTTTATTTATTTTCAGGCAGTGAATTATTGTAAAATTAAATCATCATCAATTGTTAAGTGCTTTGGTATAACTAAATTTCCAGATAATGGAAATTATGCAATTGTTTTAAATTATCATTCAGAAGGAAATTTAAGGGATTATTTACAAAAAAATCATTTAAATTTAACATTAAAAGACAGAATTACAATCTTTTATTATTTATGTATTGCATTATATCGTATACATGAAAAAGATTTAATCCATTGTGATTTACATAGTGGTAATATACTTATGGAAGGAGGTAAATGTTTTATTACAGATTTTGGATTATGTGGACCAGTTGATGAAAAGTCATCAAATAAAGTCTATGGAATTATATCATATGTTGCACCTGAGCTACTTAGAGGCAAAATTAATACAAAGAACACCAAAGAAACTGATATCTATAGTGTTGGGATGTTAATGTGGGAAATATTTGCAGGACATCCACCATTTGATGATAGAGCTCACAATCATTGTTTGATTTTTGATATATGTGAAGAAGGTTTACGACTACCAATATTACCTGAAATGCCTGATGATTATGTGCAAATGATGCAAAGGTGTTGGGATGTGGATCCATCTAAAAGACCAACTAGTGAAGAGCTGTGTGAGTTTTCTTATAATAAACTTGAAGAAATTATTAATAAAAATAAAAGTTTGAAAAATAATACTAGCGGTAATAGTTTAATAAAAAGATTATTCAAATTTTCAAAAATCAAAAAACATGAAATTGATTTTAATAATGGTAGCAGCAGCAGCAGCAGCAGCAGTGGTGGTGGCGATGGTGGTAGTGATGGCGATGCTTTGCAACAAGCACACAAATCACATCCAGATGCCTATCATACAAGTAGAATATTAGATGAAGAGATTGCTAAATCTAAAAGCTTTAAAATTTATACAAGTAATGATAGTTTGTTAAGTAATCTTGATTTTAACTCTTTTCTCTAGAATGTTAACAAAGGTGAATAAAAATTTCATTATTAATAAATTGGAATTACTATCCATTAATCATTACTTACAAGATCAATTAATAAATTAAACTCTAGTAAAGCGATGAATGACTAATTAATCACTCCACTATAAATTTATTATCTTCTTTTTATTTATCTTTTTATTTTATAATAAACTTTCTACAGTTTGTTAAATGGTAATATTGTGAGGATCATTTTGGTTAATTAACAATTATGGCTTAACTTTGGGTTGTTAATAATTCGGTGCTTAAATTAATTAGTTTACGAATTTACTTTGGTTCTCGATCACTGCATCTAGACGAATCTGTGAGCACCCTTAATCGATTTGTTTCGGTTGTTTACCCTTATTTACATTTATTGGCCATTGCAAATTCCCTTACATTTACGATTACAATAATAATATTACCGGTATTTCCGATTAACCTTTGGATGATAACTTCATTGATACCCACTAGTTAACCAACAACGTTAGTCCTAACCTTGCTTATTTGCTCACTAAAGCAAACAAACGTGGCTTTTTGCCAAAGCCTCACAATTGTTGCCTTTTACCAAGGTACTAAATACGATTTAAATAAAGAAAATAAAGACAATGTATTTTATTTTTATTTTTAAAAGTTATTAACGTTTAATTTTATTTAATAAAAATCATGAATCTATCATGGAGTTTTATTTTATTAGAATGTTAATTACCTATTATTTTCCTCTCTGAGGACCAGAAATTATCCTTAAGGAAATTTCGTTGATCACTACAATAAAGATAAAGATAAAGACGGATTTATTAACTTAATCAATATTATAAAAACTTTCATAATTATTTACACGGTAGCTTGTTTGATAATAATTATACTAAAATTAAACATAAAGTAATTTTATCTACCCCGATCATGCATCACGTTATAAATGAGTGCGCGGGAACTGAATTTGTATTCACAAAAGAAAACTTAGCAACTGATGAAACAAAAGAGATTGGGATACACGAGAAATTCATAAAAAAAAAAGACCTTGGATTATACAAGTTTTTTTTTGCAAGCTTTTATATACATTTTATTAGCCTTTAAAGCAATTTTACTTGCGTCATTTTTGGCTTAATGGCAGTTATTTGACACAATGGTTTTATAATTTTGGTAACATCTCGTTAAACGACATTATAATGTTGTATACAATAAGAATTATTATTAATAGCGTTACCCATAGAATATTTTGATGGTCGCGTGATAATAATACATCGTTTAATCATAAACATTAATGCAATGTTTTATATCATTAGTAACTAGGATATTTTGATATTTTTTTCGCGCAGTCATTTAACCATAAATTCGTTTTTTTCGAAGAAAACAAAATGTTAATACAATGTTAGTAACTTGTATTAATAATTTTTTTTTTGATAAGCGAAATCAAATAACCAATGGTTCTAGTTGTATTACTCAAGGATCTTTATGTCTGCTCATTAACCCTTAAATATAATACAAGTTAGTGATAATAATAATAATAATAATAATAATAATAATAATAATAGTAACAACAGCAAAAATAATAATGACACACTAAATAACAATAATAATCCGAATAATCTAGTAGCTGTTGTTGTTTTCAAAGATTATTGATCCAAAAAGGAGAGCGGGATTTGAAAAGAAATTTCTTTTAATAAGGAAAACGAGTAACGAAAAGTTGATTTCGCATTTTTATTGATTTAATTATATGGAGTTGTAAATTCTATATTAAAAAATCCTTAAGAGTAATGTGCATAAATAAATAAAATTATTATGAAATATATAGTAGAATTTACCTAAAAAAAATATATATAACATCAAACTCGAGCCTATTATTTCTTGGATAGAGCTTGGCTCAGCTCATTCAGAGTTTTAGATGCTATAAATAGAGAAAAGGCAAAAGAAGTGGTGTATAAAGTTCTAGCAATACTGTCCAAAGGGCTGATAATCATGTCTTTGGGTTAATGAAAACTATATATTGGATGGCCAAAAATGGCATTCCATTGCATAAGTTTTCTAGTACAGTAAATCTTGGTATGACATTAATTCACTTTACTTTATTTCTAACTCTAACTATAATTATCTAACTATAGTTCTATTAATTATGAGGATTCTTGTTTTTTTGTCATCAAATTTTGGAATCTACATCTTTATCAATAATTTGGAGAGAATTAGATGAAACATCGTCTTTTGGGATGAAAGTACTGATATTGCTGCACAATCTCATATGATTTCATATGTAAAATATTATTACAAAGGTATTTGAAGATGAAAATAATGTGGCATGGAAATGATGAAACTTGCATATTCAGTTGTTTCAGAGCTCGAAATTCGTTTTTTCCAATTTGTCATCTATTAGATGCTATGGAAATTTTTAGTGCACTAGAATGGCCACCGAATTAGAGGTTACACACAATGAATATTATTCATTGAATATTCATTCAGTGAATATTTAATTTTTTCATTGATTACCAAATATAATAAATTAAAAGTGAATATCAACATCTCATGTAAATTGAATTGAAAATCACATGTCCAAATAAAGCGAATGTAAGTAAAGACATGGTTTAAATTAATCAGTTAATTGATTAATAACCTTAATCGGTTAATCATTTCTAAAATTAACCGGTTAACCGAATAACTCTTTCTATTCAATCTTTCCATTAACTAGACTGGAAAAATGATCGATCTCGTTTAATTAATCGGTTTATTCATTTCTAATTAATTAAAAAATTAATTATTTCTTTTCCATTCATTTAAAATGGAAGTAGAACATTCAGTTGCTATAATAGGAAAAGTGATAATACAATAATGCTGCTCATATTTTGAAGCAAAGTAAAGGGTGGTTCTAAGAAGTCAAATTGGATAATGAAAGATGATCCATTCTAATAAAAATAGGTCTCCGGTTTTGTCTAAACACTTGTGTGGACCTGAAACGTCCGCTCCGAGTGAGAGAGATTAGTTAGTCAAGCCGGAATTCAAAAAAGAACAAAATTTAATCCACTGATTTTTTCGTTTTATATTCATTCAATCAATTAAATTCAATATCCGGGTAATCATTTGGTGAATAATTAAAATATTCATTGATTATCCAATGAGTAATTAACAAAAAATTTTAAACCTATTAATTATTTTATATTCTGTCGACTTATAGTGCGAATGATGGATGATTTTGGTGAACCAATTATTCATCTTCACAATTTTATCCTAACATTGTAAAACTTTAGATATTTTTTTATCCAATCAGTTTTCAAGCGTTGAATGACAAACTTTGATTAAAACAGATAACAAATTGAATGTGTTCGTGGTGATCAGACTAGAAGGTGGCGATATTGAAACTTTTGATTTTTCAGAATCCAGATAGTAAATATATAACCGATAAAATTTTGACCAGCCAGTTTTTAACTGGAAAAATTGAAGACCAAATCTTTTTAACCTTGCAATTAATTATTGGATTAATTTCTTTCTACACGAACCAGAAACCAACAAGCAATGGAGGTGTGTGATATTTTATTCCTGTATTTCAAAATTCGGCGTAGCGAAAATTTTACATGAAAGACAAAAGAACAAAAAAATTGTACAAGGGGGCATGATTTAATGCGGGGGTCAATGAATGCTTATGTCAAAAGTTGTTTCAAAGATAGCTAATACTAAAACTAGTAATAGCGCAATTTTTTTAAATATTTCAAGATCTTAAAAACTTAGAAGCATCAATGGGGGATACTAAAAGGTCAAAGAAAAATGCACGTTTATCACAGGGCAAGCAGTTTCTTGGATAATCATGTTATCTTTTATTTTCAAGTAAAATAATAATGATCAGGATAAATTATCAGGACTCAACACCGCCACCACAAAGTAATAATATCTCCAAAATATAATAAACTACAGTAAAGAAGAAAAGGCAATATTGAATGAAAATGTGCTTTATTTTTCTTATTATATATAAAAGACAATGAATGCATTGAATATATGCTTATGATTAATATATTAAAAAAAAAGAAAATTACTAGCAATTTAATATTAGGCGTAGACGACTTACTTTTCCAAAACATGCATGCCTAAGATTTTATCTCTTGATTGCCGTGTGCATTACTCACACAACACCTAGTCTTTAAGGGTTTACTGGAGATATCTTCCCATGAAAAAAAAAATTTTTTTCTTTAAAGTCAAGTCTAAAAATCCCAATCTGTCTATATAAGCGAACTTCTGATTTTCTCAATGTCATTATATTCTTATCGGGAAGATACCTAAATAAACAATCTCAAAGGAACAGGCTCAATATTTAATGCTACTAATTTCTAAAACCTTAACAACCAATTTTGATAAATAACGCACCTCATTCATTATATAATATCGATTTAATGTCCCCCCCCCCATTTATTCGATTTTTGCAATAATTAGTTCTTTAAAAATTAGTATTAGTATTTCTATGTGACCAACCAACTAATTTCAATATAACCAGAACCTATTAGAACTGAAGACTTTTTGTTTCAGAAGGTGGCAAAGAAAACAGAAAAGAATAAGGAAGTTTACTATTTGAAACCAAAATAGAAGAAAGCATGATTGACAAAAGATAATGTTTTAAGCCTTTTATTGAATTTATACTTTTTATTTGGCCACCAACAACGACAACAACAACAAACACACATTAACTATATTTTATATATCTGATGTAACAATTACACAAAACGACAAAAAAAGAATGATCATCAATCCCATAAATCAATCAATCGATTATTTAAATCTTTTTTTTTTTTTTCATTAAAAAATATAACTTTTGTAAAAAATTAATTCCTTATGGCAAAAGTTGAAATTTTTAAAAAATTATGTGTTCAATCTTTTTTTTGCTTTCGAGGAAAATATTAAAAAATATCCGTATCAATCTATCATACTTGATTTAAAAGATTAAATTATGTGAGTATGGTTCGTCTTAACGGATACAAAAAAAAATTATTTGCCGTCTTTCATTATCATCCAATTAAAAATAAGATTTTCAAAAAAAAAAAATAAAAAGTTACAACTAAAGTGGCAAAATGTATTTATAGATGATTTCTTAACTAGGTGTAATTATGTCTTACGAATAAATAAAAATAAATTGATTATTATTATTCAAAACAAAGGATTGTTTTTCCAGAATAAGGTTTATCATTCGTTGCTGGAGTTTTTCCACTGCTGTGGCTATCATTGTTTTCTAACTTACTAATAAATAAATAAATAAATAAATCAAGACGGATCTTTAATGAATTAATAAGTAAGTTTGTTAGAATTAATCAACTTACTTTGCCATAAAAAAAATTTTTGTAAGAAACTTCGATTAGGAAAAAATATTTATTTTCACGTTATGTAAAACCATCTGATGATCATTGCTTAATAAAGTTAGCCCCAATTCAAAAATTGTTTTGTTCCCAATTACGGTAATAACTTAAAGCAAACTAACTGTATCAATGATGACGACGCGGCGACAATATGAGCACTGGTTCTAGAAGTTTACTTATAAAAGTCTTTATAAAAACCAAGAATTGAAAGTTTAGGTGTTGATTGGTTAGTATTATATTTCTATAAAGTTGACGAACTTGTAAACAAGACAGCATCTGATAGAAATCCCTAAAAAAAAACACAAATATGGAATCAATAACAGCGCAGTTGTGTACGTAAGTCCATAAGTTTTTATAAAGTAAAGTTGCACAATGTAATTTTTTTTATTGATTTTCAGTCATTGTTCCCATGATTCCTTATTATTATTATTTTAAATTTGTGGAATTCTTATTTGATTATTTCTTACTTGAAATAGTAAAACCTAGAATTCTTTAAAAATTAATAATAATAAAAATATAATTTTTTAACTGCCACAAAACATTGTCAAATATTGTAATTTTGTGTACACCGACTGACCCTCTCCATATTTGAAAATCACAACAACATCATATTACGTACCTACCGGAAATTGTGTTCCTTGATAATAGCAAGAGGACAATAGTGTTAAAGTGCTATATTGAAAACCTGCTTAATTGAATTAACTGTTGAAATTTAAAACTTTTGATGATCAATTAAACGAAATCTATTATATTTCAGCAATTATTTGTTTTTCCTTTTTTATTATTCCAAATAATTCTCTTTTTTGTTTTGCAAATTTATTTTTTGATTTGTTGTATACAAGCCATCAGATGTATGCGCATTCTCTTTTTTTTTCTGCGTCAATATTCAAATACGTAAGTTATAACTTTATGTCGATCTTGGACAAAAACTTCACTCAATTCATACATTACAATACATTTACCCACAATGCTCTAACGATAATGAAAATTATCTCATTATTCTTGTTCTTCGCCATCACTTTTTAAAGAGTGAATTGTTTTTGATTATGTGCTTTTGGTTGTTAATTTTAGAAAAATCCAAAACTGTATTCTGAAAATCTATTCGAATGTGGGAAAATCTTTATTTATAAGTAATTTTTGTAAAACACAATAAAACACTGTTTTTCCGATTTTTTTACAAGTTAATTGAACTTTATAATAAAAAAAAAATATAAATAGTCCTTTAAAATATGAACCTCCAAAATCCTTGTATAAAATCACCTTTGTTCCTTATTTTTTTCGAAACTATAAAAATCACAACACAAACAATAAATTTCTCGATAATCGTATCATCTCGTTATCATTACATAAAAATATCGAAATATTTAAATCATAGTCATGCCAAAGGCAAAAAGAAACGATTATGGAATGATAAAATTCTCTCTCAATAATAGAAGCGGTCGTGGTGGTAGTCATTATAACAACCGACCTCCAACCACCACTAATAATAAAGACAACAACCTTAACGTAATCTTTTCTCTAAACGAAGGGGAGATCGACGACGATAAGTTGTTAGAAAATCCACCATGTAAAATACATTTTTCTAGTATAGAGGAGCTTATTTCTCCATCCACGAAAAGTAGATCATATAATAAATCACAAAAAGATCCAACAGGAAAAATACATATTCCTAGGCCGCAAAATGCATTTGTGCTCTTCAGAAAAAATCACAGCGAGGGCCTTAAAAATCGAAAGAAAAGCGACCGTACAGCCGGTAAAATCTCAACAAGTGCTAAAGAGGAGTGGGATAATGTCTCTTCGCAAGTAAAATTATATTTTATAAAACTGGCGGAACTTGCTGCTAAATTGCATAAGGAAAAATATCCCAATTATGTATACGCTCCAAAAAGAAAGGGGAGGAAAAATAACAACAACAACAACAACGATAATAATGACGACGATTATTATTATGATGATGGTGATTATGATGATGATGGTGATTATGGTGATTATGACGATGATGATGATGATAGTAATAATAATAATAATAATAATAATAATTATGACAACAACAACAATAATATCATTAATAGCAACAATAATGATAATAATAATAATAATGATGATGAAATTTACAACAACGACAACGACAACAACAACAACAATAATAATCAATTTAATATATTTGGAGAAAACAATTATTTCCCCGAAGAACAGACATATCAATTATACCAACAATTTTACGAAATTTTGTATCTAGAACAATTCCAAAATCCTAACATGAACCAAGATTTCGACCAACCACAACAATACCAACAACTTCCATATGCGCAACTTCAATATATGCCGGATGTGATGATCACGTCACCCGAAGAATGTTTAATCCCTAATTCTGCTGTTGAAAGTTCCCCTACTTCAACAAGCTTTTCAGAGTTGGAATCACCGGAGATTGAATATTATCAATATTCAAATATACACGATTCCCCACTCTTTCCAGAGATCGAGTTATCTCGATCTGTTTTCGATAATGATGAATCGAAATATTAAATAATTTTTTATATTACCAAGAATCCCCTCTCACATTTACTTATATCATTACGTGTTCTTTTTTATATATATATTTTTCAATAATTATATTTTTATATTTTATTTTTCAATAATTATATTTTTATTTTTTATTTTTCAATAATTATATTTTTTATATTTATTTTTAATAATAATATAATTATACACATAAGCTTTAAGATTTTTAAAAACAAATTTAAGATTATATGATTTTTAAGCAAATTAAGATTTAATGTATAAATAAATCAAATAATAAAAAATTTAAAAAAAAGATTGATAATAATTGATAGTAACAAAGAGTATAGCTGTACATTATCAAAATTTCTTCATTATCAAAAAGCAACTAAAAATATTGCTCGGCCAAAACTAATTAAAAATTCATACCCACACAGCCAATTACCGAATCGTCATCGATATAATTAATTGATATTGGCATTTTAATAAGGTAAAGCGTTATTTAAAAGCATATTCCTGTTGGAAAGTTTTTATTTAATATGAAAATATTTCAAATGAATGAATTTACGAATCAATGAATATAAATGAATGAATTAAATTGAACAATGAATCACGTGGGATAATTAATGTTTGAAACAAATTGCCCAATTTATACTATAAAGTCAATGGATCTCCTTATTCATATATAAACATAGTATAGTAAGTAACAACGTATAAATAAACAAGTATAAAAGGTTTCAAAAAACTTTTGTTCTTTTTTTTCTCACTCAAAAAAAAACCACTACCATCATCCATTTACACTCGCTCACAACACTTTCATTTTGAAGTTAATTAGTCCGCGACTATTTAAAATTAAAATTATTTCATCATCTATTATATTGCATATAATAGCACACACACACACACACACACACACACACACACACACACACACATTCTTCTCCTACGTCTACCTACCTACACATACAATTCACTCTCACTTTTTTTTTTAAAAAAAAAAAATAATAAAAATGAGGATTTCAACAATTTTAATTTTTACAAGTTTACTTCTTACAACAGTAAAAGCTGGCGTTTTTACAACCTCTCCTTTTAGTAAAACAATATGGACTGCTGGGGCGACTGAAACCATTACATGGAAGGATGATGGTAAAAATCCCTCTATAAAAACTTTAAACAAGCTTCAAATTGATTTATTTAATGGTAAATATTAATAATATTGGTTTATATATTAATAATTAATTTTTAATATTTTTAATTAACAGTTGATTGTTATTTTCTCCTTTAATAGGTAATGACACATCAATTCAAACTTTTGTTAGAAATGTTGCTAACGATGTTGACGCTAATACGAGAAAATTTACTTACGCAGTACCAAGTGATGTCGGGCCAGAAGGACAATAGTAAGTTAATAATTAATTGATCAATTTATACTTAATTTTATTTGTAGCTTGTTTTTCTTTAAATAATAATAATAATATTTTATTCCTTCCACAAAAAAATTTAATAGTTTTTTAAAATATACACAAGGTACTTATGTAGAAACTTCAGGTGTATTTCAGATAATAAATTCAGCGAATGTATCAATTCCAGCTGCTGTTCCTGTTACTACTAGTACTGGTGTTAGTGGTTTTTATCCTACCACTACTACTGGTGCCAGTACTACTGGTGCCAATATTAATACTGCTAGTGCTAGTGCTAGTAATCCAACACTAACTCCTACTCCTCTTAGTGGTAGTGGTAGTATATTTCATATAAATAATTTAACTTTAGGTAGTTTGATGATCTTAAGTACACTTGTATTGAAATATTTATAATAATAATAATAATTGTAACAATAATGGCTAGTTTGTAATTTTTTAATTATAATAATAATAATAATATTTAATAATTCAATTCACGTGGCAACATTTATCACGATAATTGCCCAAAAAAAATAATAAAATCACATGGTAAATTTTAATAATCCATTTAATTGATAATTGCTTATCGAGATTGAAGAACTTAACGTCTTGTGTTGTTGCCATTATAATTGTGTTGTTTGCTGTTGATATTTTTTTCGTCTTTTCTTTTTGGAATGTAGGCATAATTGGGATATTTTTCCTTATGCAATTTAGCAGCAAGTTCCACCAATTTTATAAAGTATAATCTTACTTGCGGAGAGACATTATTCCACTCCTTTTTAGCATTCGTTGAGATTTTACTGGCGGCACGATCGCTTTTCTTTTGATTTTTAAGGCCCTTGCTGTAATTTTTTCTGAAGAGCATGAATTCGTTTTGCAGCCTAGGAATATATGTTTTTGCGGTTGGATCTTTTTGAGATTTATTATATGATCTGCTTTTTGTGGATGGGGAAATAAGCTCATCTATACTAGAAAAATGTATTTTATATGGTGGATTTTCTAAGAGCATTTCGTCGTCGATCCCGACTCCTTCGTTTAGAGAAAAGATTACGTTAAGGTTGTTGTCTTTATTATTACTGATGGTTGAAGGACGGTTGTTATAATGACTACCACTACGACCGCTTCTCTTCTCGAGAGCGAATTTCATCGTTACATAATTGTTTCTTTTCAACTTTGGCATGACTATGATTTAAATATTTCAATGTGTTTATGTAATGATAATGAGATGATACGATTATCGAGAAAATTTATTGTTGTGTTTGTGATTTTTATAGTTTCGAAAAAAATAAGGAACAAAGGTGATTTTATACAAGGATTTTGGAGATTCATATTTTAAAGGACTATTATGTAATTCATTTAATTCATCAATCAAGACACCCAACTTGTCGGTTGATGAAACAGCAGCTTGTAAATATCAAAGAAAATTCATCATTCCAAAATATTAATTCTTGTCATTATGACTGACCCACAACAGCTTGGATACTCTTGAGTTTGAATATGTTGAAGTTGTTCTCGAACTTGGTGTTGGAATATGTCTTTTGTTTGCATCCAATACGACATATTCTAAAGACTTGAAATACTCCTTAATTTATCACGAGAAAAAAGTTATTGGTGAAACTTTATTCTACCCATTTTTTTTATAACGATCAAAATTACTTTATTGTAAGAAAAATGAAGCATTTTTACGTGTAGAAGAACTTTCATTGAGTATTGTTGGAATAACGTTGGAAAAAAATCTAAATGTATCATGCAATGAATGCACAACTAAGAAGAATCAGTTCACCGGTCAGCCAATAATTTTTACTGTAATAGGAATGAATTCCCAAATCGATATATTATTGTTTATTTAAAGTCTACTAGTGTAGATGACATTTGGATGTAAAATAGTTGTTGCAATTGTTGAAGATAGATCAAATGGTGATATCTCATCCATTCCATCAAACTTTTTTCTCATAGATTTCTCTTCAACAAGTTTTGGTTTTTTAGGATCTGCATCCATACATTGATATGCCAATTTAATATAACTTCTAGAGTGTTGTTAGAAAATCCAGATCTTGCTTGCTTCTTTCACATATTGCAAGATTATTGTCATGTGAATATTATTAAAGTTCATTGACCAAATTGATACCAATGACATTAACACTCTAAAACTGTATATGTCCGATTCCATCACATTTTTATTTTTTATTTGATGAAGATGATGATTTTAATAATGTTTGGTTAGCTGGAATTGATAATCCTATATCTACAATCCATATATTGTAAAATATTAGTACTCGAAATTATGAATGATATTTTTGTTGCATGTAAACCATGAATAACACTATAAAGAATTGATTGAGCTTTTATCTTCCAAAATAATTTTTAAATTCTCTTGATAAGTGAATACGAAGATTTCTCTCTTTTTTTACATATGTAATTAAGATTGTATATTATTTATACCTTTTAAATTAAAGAAAAAAAGAAAGAGAAATAATTATAAATTATATATTAATATATTTATTTAAAAAATAAATAAACAAACAAAATAAAATAAAATAAAATAGAGCATTTTTACCTCAATTAAAAAACTGCTATATAAACTACAGCTTTTTTTATTGTTATAATCTAAACGTTTGGAACCATTTATCCAACCACCTTCACCGATTTTTTCAACATTCGTTCAAGATAATTAATATTATTATAATTAGTTGTGTGCTTTTTAATTATTTTGCCTAAATTTTTCGTCTCCATATTAGTTCATCCTTGGGTGAACCACATCATTCATTGTTAGTATTATACACCATATATCATATATTTCTTTCTGGATTCTTGTATTCAATTAATTATTCATTAAATGAAAAGTATTCTAGTTGCTGAGGTTTGTTACATTTAAGTTTTTTACAAGTACAATTTGCAATTGCGAGGCATTTGAATCATTTGAAAAATGATGGCGCCATCTTTTTGTTTTCAACCAAATTTTTAACATAATAATAATGGTGACACCGAGGGGGTGGGGAGCCCAACTTCTAATTTTATTGATGTTAATGATCGATTACGTTACTCGTATAATTAAAATTAATAATAATATATAAAATTTTTTGTCAACAAACATGTCTGTAAACACTAAAGTACCACAGGTCGATTTACGATTCTATGAACGTTCGACCACTATAGCATACATTGATGCCATTAGACAATCTTTAATACACGATCTTGCATCTACCAACCCCAATTTCAAAACTGTCACTTCAAGGGAACTCTCAATATTCCTTGGCAGACTTCAAATATTCCAAGAGGAAAAGCTTGGAACAAAGTTAAATGTTCCTAAAAAATCCATGTTACCGACAAAAATACCTTCAAAATTATTCAAGGTTGAAGCAACGCTCACCAATGAATCACCCATATATTACCTTCTCCAATCAGCCTACATGTACAAAATTTCCAAAAAATGGAAAAAATGGAATTGGGATCACAATGTAAAGGACATGATCGAGATGGTTTCAATCGTTAGAAATTATTTAATAGAAAAAGGGATCATTAAAAACCCTGTTGTCATGTTTAATCAATCGCTTGTTGTAAAACGAATTAGAGAATTAAAAAAAATTGTTAAAAAATTGGGTGGTAAGTTGGATCTGCCTGCCTGCCTGCCTATATATTAATTTTTATTAAATCCATTTACATTAAAAATTTTTATATATAATGAATATAAATAAAAGGTCGAGTCACTGATAAATTGGATGAGGCTACTCATATAATTCATGAATCAAATGATAATGACTATCAGGATGAAGATTGGTTTAGAACATTAGAAAAGAAGGATGGAAAGGTACTTGTTCATTGGTGGTATTATCCTGACTCATATGATACATGGGTTGAGGAAACTTCTGATCATGCTGATCCAGAACCACCACCAATAAATAATGGTCCTTGGAATGTTGGTGATCGTTGGATTACTGATAGCATTAAATTTAATGAATGGATGAATGAAGAAGACTATGAATTGTCTAACTTGTATGAAATTGAAAATGAGTCTGATAAAGGGCAGGAAGATGAGGAGGAGGTTGAGGTTGAAGATGAAGATGAGGTTGAAAGTGTAAAAATGAGTCAAGAATCAAGGGGAAATATGAATGAAGAAGAGGATGAAGAAGGCGTCGTTGTTGATGATGATATTAATGACGATGCTGTTTCTGATAATATGATAAAGAAAGATGATGATGATGATGAAGAGGAGGCACAAGAAGCTAGTGATGATAACAATATTGTAGTTCAATATGAAGAAGAAGAAGATGATGATGATAATGTTATTGACATTGACAATAATTATAAAAACGAAGAGAAATCTCACATTCAAGAATTACTTAGAACATTTCAACAACAAAAAAAACATAAATTAGATGATGAGGTTCAAGAAACTAGCACCGTCAATAAAACAGAAGCTATCCAACCAGTGCCATCTTCAAAACGTCCTAGAATAAGATCACCCGAACCTAAAACCATATCTAAAATATCGTTTATTGACATTGAAGAAGAAGCATTATCTCTAGATTTATCTCGCCAGAAAAGAAATGAACTTGACCCAATTCTGAATGGAGATGTTGGAAATATTTCATATACATTTGCTGATAATAAAACAGAACATGTGATATATGGTATGTTGATTTTTTTTTCGTAAACTGTGATTATCGATTCATTTTATATATAAATTTTGGTCAAAGGACAACATTCGCATAATATTGATGACAAGTTACAAAATTCCATTAAAATAACAGAAATAAACAATACTGAAAATAGCGAAAAGACAAATTTAACTCAAGGTGAAGAAGCCATGAAGAAGCTTTACGAAGAAGCTCGTGAAATTTTATCAGAGTATAAACGTGAAGTCATAGTACCTTCATATTCAGAATGGTTTGACTCCAACAAAATTCATGATATTGAAAAGGATGCTATGATGGAATTCTTTAACAATAAAAATAAAACAAAAACTTCCGAAACATACAAGAAATCCAGAGATTTTATGATTAATACTTATCACCTTAACCCTAGAGAATATTTAACGATTACTACGTGTTGTAAAAACTTACCTATCGATGTTCGTGAAATAATTCATTTACATGCTTTTTTGGAACAATGGGGATTGATTAATTATCAGGTAATCCTATAAAATTTATTTATTAGATTAATCTAAATTATTAATATTGGAATTAAAATGAAATTATTTCTTTGTAGGTTGATTCAAGCGCATCAAGTTTATCTATTAGACCTTTATTTACCAAAAACTTCAATATTAAAACCGACACACCTAATAACGGTCTTCAGGACGCGATTACTCAAGACCTATCAAATGGCAGAAAAAATATTGGAATTTCAGATTCGCCTTGCAATTCCAACATATTCTCAATTGCTCAAAACATTTATCAACCCAAAATTAATATTACTGAAACAAAGAATATATTTGATAAAGGAAAGAAACCAAAAATTCATACTGATGAACAAAAATCAACTAGATGTTCTGTTTGTTCAACAAATTTTACAGATGTTAGATATCGTTCTTTGAAAGAACAAGAGTTTGAATTGTGTTCTGATTGCTACTTAGAAGGACGTTATCCTGTAACAATGTTTAGTGGTGATTTTGTAAGACTTGAGGATCTTGAATTCAGTAAATACAAAGATAATGATTGGACAGTTGGTGAAACTTTATCTCTTATTGAAGGCGTAGAGTTGTTTGGAGATGATTGGAATATGGTATCAATGCATGTTCATACACGATCAAAAGAACAATGTATCTCTCACTTTCTTGAACTGCCAATTGAGGATCCATTAAAGTTTACTAAAGATCCAAACACACAATCTTCATCTTCACATGATTACATACCATTCATTCAAACAGATAATCCAATAATGACCATGGTAACAACGTTGGCTTCAGCAGTTAATCCCGGTGTAGCAGCAGCAGCAGCAAAATCTTCAATAAAAGATCTGAACTTATATATGAAATTGCCAGACAATGAAAAGTCAAGTGACATTAATAACATCAATACTGCTGATAATTCATTAAAACTGCCTTTAGATAATAATAAATCAGACGACACTGATAATTCTGAGGAACAAAGGGGCATAGCAGAGAAAGTAATAAAAAATGCATTTGATTCTGCAGCTGCCAAGGCTATGTCGTTGGCCGAATATGAAGAGAGAGAAATTTATCGTCTAATTAATGCAATAATTGACAGTCAACACAGAAAACTTGAACTTAAACTTCAGCAAATTCAAGAATTGGACAGTTTTGTTGAAGCAGAGAAAAGGGAAATTCAGCGACATATAAATTCTTTGACTTATGAGCAAAATCAATACCAAAAAGAGGTACTCACACTGAGAGAACAATTTAATACAAGTAATAACAATATCATGAGTAACAACTAGGGATGTTAATATTCCGTCAGGACTGGTCCAAGTCCATCTTATTTAAGAACAGGCCAAACTGTTAGTTGATGAGCCATAGTATAAGGCCGTGGTCTTTATATTAATTCAAATTATTGTAATTCTTTGTTAAAAAAAAATTATTCTACCAAAAATAATAAAAAATGTACATTTACTAATATATATATAAATTTAATTTTTTTTATTAATATAATACCAAAAAAACTAAAAAAAATAATAATAATATAAATCAATTGGGGCATACCAGACAAAGTGAACATTGGTATTACTATATATGGGTGTCTAAACTAAATTATTTAGACAATGTCTAAAATATAAATTAATTTAGTCATTTAGACAATCATGGTCTCAATTGTCTAAAATACAGAAATTGAATTTTTTATTGGATAATTTTACTGAACTTTGTGGATTTTGTGTATATACACGTGACTTTTAGTTGTATTTAAAGCAAATCATTGCTATTTATATTAATTTAGACATTTAGACATTTTTGTCTATAAATATATTAATATATATACGAACATTAAGTAACTATTTGATTATTTTAGGATTTAAAAGAGTTCAAATATAATAATAATAATTAATTGTATGACAATCCTTTCTACTAATACTAATACCAAAGGAATACATGCAATATAATTAGATAGCTTTTATATATATATGTTTAGAAACTATTATGAAAAAGATCATAAAAAAAAATCTATTAATTTGTAAAATAACAACTCTTCTTGATCTAATAACAATATTGTATATATGAATTTTCTCAAAAATTAATCTATTAAGATATGTTATATATATATATATATATATAAGAAATATTTAATTTTTCTTTACTATTTTATAAACCTCGAATTCCTCTAACAAATGAACCCTTTTATGATTATTTCTAAGGTTCAGATTATTTTCATAAATATTTCTATGACAATAATAACAATAAGGTTTATTATCAATGGTGTTTAATAGTCGTAAATCATCAAAATTTATAAAATCTTCATGAAATTTTATACTATTTTCAGTAATATCAAGATTTTGTTCATTATGAAGCATTGCAAATTTAGGATCTTCAACTCTACTTAATATCGAATTATTTATTTCATCTTCATCTATTTTAAAAATAAAACTTTCATCTGTTTCAAACCAATAGTCTTTACCTGATACTTTTTCATCATCATTCCAAAAAATTGGGTTATAGCCACCAATCAATTCACCTGTATCTTTGATTTTCATAACAGCTACAGTTTGTTCAACGTCATAACATTTATTCACGAAAACTGATCTTGAAAAACCATTCTTGGTAGCACTTAAAATTAATTCAAATTCATATGGTAGATTATTTACATTGTAAAGACCATTTTTGTGATCAATCCAACTAGCAATTAAGAATTTCATTTTTAGATTTAACAAATTTCCATTTCTAGTTCTTGGACCTGCTTGAAGAAATGAGTTTGGTTGACATTCATCACCATTACGATAATATTGAAGTATTTTTTCATATAATCCTTTATTAATAACTTTCTTGTAAGGTTCAATTTTTTTATAAAAATCTGTAGGTATAATTTCAGTGAATCTTATTAATGGAATGATATCATCTAATACATCTCTCATCCTTTTGAAATCATCATCACTCCATTCTGAAATTTTTTTTTCTTCCAATTCTTCTTCACTTTGTCCTATTCCCCATCTAATGATAGAATCCCAAATATCAATTTCATTCGATTTTAAATCATTTTTTTCTAACAAAGATATAAGCATTGGTTTTTCAATAACTCCAATGTCTTCAGATTTTAAAAATACATCTGGATCTTCACAAATTATTTCACTAAAATAGTCACGAAGTAAACTAAATGAATGATGTTTTGATGAAACCCCATAAACATAAATCAGATTTTGTTGGATCCATTCTGTTTTTTCAATGATTAAATGATTCTCTAGATCCTCAATTAATTCATTAAAATTTAATTCATCACATGCTTCAAGAAGTTCAAGAATTTCATTTGAATTCAAATTATCTACATTAATAGTTCCATTGTAGATATATCTTTTAAAAATAAAATTAAATGGATTAATAAGATTAAATGTTGTTTTAAATATATAATGCATATATGAGGCTTTTGAATAAAAACGAACCATACTCCTAAAATGATATTTTGAGAAAAAAATCTGCATTAGGGAATTTGCTATTATTTTCGAATCTTCAAGGGAAGAGACTTCAAAATTCTACTATGCAAAGTGAATATAGTTTCTAAGCTAAAAATTCTCTACATACAGAGGAACTGTATGAACTCAAGTATGCATTTGGGAGTATGGTTCGTTTCTATTCAAAAGCCACACACATTTAATCTTTTTTTTTAAAAAAAACCACAAATTGAATTAATCTTACGTTAAAAGAACTTCAAATATATTTGGAGCAATATTATTTTTTTCGAATAAAATAATACCATCTTCAGATTTTTTGATCCAAGTATTTGATAAAGCCGCATTAAAATACAAAGATCTTGCTTTTAGAATGGCAGAATGAACTTTAAAAGTTTTAACAACACCTTGGGCTCCTCCAACTTTAATTTCTACATCATAGAAGTCACATTCCAATAATTTTGCTATATCATTTACAAGCTTACTAATATATTTTAATGGTGCCGCATGTTCATCATGATTGATTGCATTCTCAAATAATGAGTTAATGTTTTCTAGGGATGAAAAATTAATAGACATTTTGCTTGAAGTTATTAATTATATAATAATGTAAAATGATAATGTAAAAAAATAATATTAAAACGATAATTTTATTTGGTGGGCAACAATTTGTGTAATATTATTAAATAACAAACATATTAATATTAATTTAACACAAGAAAAGAATTACAGTAATACTTTTTTTTTCTAAATTTGATAAAATCATTTGGTTGATATTGCTATTTTTGAAATTTAACACATGGCGCAGCAATAGGACGCGCCAACCATCCTTTGTATGGTAGATCGTCTGGAATCTCTTCAAACCAATAATTTCTTCTTTAATCAATTAATCACGATCTTTTTTCAAATGTCCCTGCTTTCTGCAATGATCGTAGTAGAGTTATCTTCGAAACACAAATTCTTCAACTACTCCTTGAATTTTACAATCTCGCAGAAATAACAATGCTCGTTTTAATGTTTCATGTAACATCTGTGGTGGCTTTATCTATTTGAACTCAAATAATGACAATCGTTATCCATTATTTACAAACTATGCATTAAAATATTATATATTAATATCAACAATATAATTGTAATAGTAAATATATGTGTATCATGATATTATGTGTATTATTTAATATTATATTTATTTATATAACTAGTGTTGTCAACAGAGGAAACAATTATAGAGGGGTTAAGTGGAGATGAATGGCCTTTGACTCCATTGTTTTAAATTGCTTCATCCAATCATTAAACCATTATTTATTGACAATAGTGTTAGACTAAACCGTGCAACTAGTGGTACAAAAATGAGGCCTGATGTTTCATGCCTAGTTGATAAAATAGCAATACTAAATTCTGAGATAAAACCTCTGGTTTTACCCCATTTCAACAATTGAAAGACAAAATAAAAGTACAAATAAGAGCACGCGAGTCAATAAATCAAATGTCAGAGACAAGAGAAGGACCACCAGAAGCAACATTTTTTACAGATGCAAGTATGTAACGAATAAAATTGATTTCAATCCAATTAATTTAAGTACATCATTAAAACTATAGGTTTTCAGGTGACTTAGTTGAATCTTTCTGCATGAATTTAAAGTTTGATGGGCTTTACCGATCGTGGCATTTTCTAACCACCCGGCTAGTAAAAGATAGAACTACCATTCCCTTGTTGGTCAATTTTTAATTTTGATGGATTGAATGGAGAACATGTGAAGGAAAATTATTACATAAGCTAATACATTGATCCTGTGTGAGGATTATGAAATATCAGCACAAAGTTTTGCACAATTTAGAGATGGTTTAATTGAGACATTTTATAACTGTGAATGATTCAGTGAAATTTGCGACATTTTATTGCACTCGGGGTGTATTATATACAACATATTTCATTCAGATGTTTGTGATGAAAACAAATTACCTACAATTTCATTTGTATCTTGCATTGATAGAGATGTGGTTTAATATAATCATTAATAGAAGTTGATACATTTTCTTGATTGGCATTCACAGACTCATCTCATACTGCTTCAAGTTCGTTGGATCCTTATGCCATAAATCTTGAGTGCTCATTTCTGAAATTATTTCTTCGGTTGTAGTTTCTGTTTCATATGGATCAATACAATCATTAGACACGTTGCAAGAATTTCAGAAAATTATAATTATCGAACAGTGTTATAACATGTAAATTTACTCAAGTTCCGAAAATTATTATTAAATCCATGATTGTTTATACAACAATAATCCATATTAAAAGTGCTAAAATCTTTAATAAGTACTGAATGGTCTAAAATAAATTTTACTAGACTATTTCTTAAATTATTTAATCCGAGAGTTTTTACTAGCTTTTGAAAATGATAACTGTTGATAAGATGGAGTGGTGATTTTATATCTCCTTTACAATTAAGTTATATGAGAACATTTCCAAATAGTCTCCAGATTAATGAAATCATTAATATTAAATAGATTCTCTTTCTCCACATCCCACATTGTTTATATAGTTAATTATAAATATTAATATCAATTTTAATTTCATAGTTATATTCTATATATTTGAAATATTTTATATATTACCGTAAAGTCTGGAAAGATAGCATCCCCTTTTTACATATGTGTAACATTTTTTTTTATATTGACGCTCTATTGTTTTAAAGTAGGGGGTGCTATCTTCCGAGGGGTGCTATCTTTCCAGACTTTACGGTATTTAGTTTAGTCAATAATTAATAAATAATTTAATTTTGTGAATGTTCACTTTGTCTATTAATCCAAAAAGGTGTTAAACATACATACGCAGTATTTTACGGATAGTATGATTGACAAGTTTTCTCCTCCTAATGTTTCAATAAATGAAGTTGTAAAAGTTATATGGAACTGCTTTTAAAATCATTGAAAAAGAAAATAGAATCATATATGGTATTCAAAACAAAATAGATATTTTTCAATCATGTCGATCATATCTTGTTTCAACGGATTTAATACATTTCTGCTGGGATTCGACTAGCTACTGGATTACGCTTCCTGAGTGACGATGGAATACATTTGTTAAACCAAGCAATCCTATTCCCTTACAGTCAGTATGAGTCATCGTGTATATAGTTTCTTTTATCTCGAGCTTAATTTCAATCCTTTATACCATGTATAGACAGATAGCACATGCAATCTTAGGGGGAAATCCGCAGTCCTATTATGATAACACTAAATTCAGTAAAAGCAATGGCACAAAAAAAACATAGTAACTTTACATAATTAATTCATATATGTAAAAAAAAATTTTTCTTCTTTATATTCATGTACGTCAGATTAGAGATTCTATTCGAATAAGGTTTATTCGGATTGTTTGTTTTATTCATTATGAATTTGAGCATTCGAATTATATTGAAAGTTTATTTAGAACAAACCGAATAATTCAAATTAAGATGAATTTTAAATGAACTTTAATGGGTTCGTAATGCTTAATGATTCCAATTTCTCCATATAAAATGAATGGTGTAATCATTCCAAAGCATAAATTCATGATCAACCCAAGAACAAAGCCTATATAAGTACCAGTTTGTTTTCAAAAAGTCTTTCCTTGTATAAAAAATTGTAAAATTAATTTTGTTAATGACTATTAAAAAAATCCACTATAAATAAATAAATAAATAAATACTATAATCTTATCAACTCACTTATTTTCATTTTATATAAAAATAACATTTTAAAAAAATGCTTGCCTTTGTAAGTGAATTTCTTTTATGGATTGTTGGTTGATTGAGCTTTGAGTCAATATAAATCAGCTTTATATATAGAATGAACCAAAAATTTGATGAAATAATTCGTACAACAGAATCTGGAAGAACTAAACAAAAATAAAGGCATAAGCTGATTAGTAATCAAGAACATTAGGAAGAAATTAAAAGAAATTAAATAAGGAAAAAGTTGAGCAGAACTTAGCCATTTAGAGCATAGGAAAATCTAGACAAATTGCTATCATTGACAACATTGCTAATAAAATCACCAAAACCAACTACAAAATCATAACTGCTGAAATCATCACTGAATCATAAAAACCTCAAAAAAAATTATTGTCTTAAAGGAAGGGTGGTTTTTTGTAAAATAATTATTTTTATCAAAGAAAATAAGATCATGATTTTATTAATGCATTCTTATTTTTATTGGTCATTTTATTTTTTATTATCAATAGATCTCAGTTAAATTTACAATGCAGATCACATTTTATTGATGTCAATTCTTGCATTGACAAAAGAGAAGATAAAGTAATGTATTGGAAGATAAAATAAAATGATAACAACCTTAAAATCAGTTCTGGCTTTAATATCTAAGTTATTTTCAACATAGATGTCAATAACTTTTAACCTTGACTGTATCACTCAATTGACATTTGACATTTAATTTGAAAGAATACAATTTTTTAGGCTCATCATTTTATTATCCTGCACTCACCTTGTTTTATATGTTTATTAAAAGAGAGCTTGCTTTTTCTAAAGGCATATCAGCACAAGTATAATGTTAAATCTTCAATTAATTCATCTTTGCTTTCTAAAAGTTATACAATAGAAGGTAACATTCTTTGTTGTGCCTTTTAATTGCTTCTTTTTTTTTTTTTTTGCACGATGAATGACACATCCAATAACACGACTACAGTAATTACTAAACAAAAGACCATCATCAACCCTAGTGACCGGGACTTCCAGTCACTTTTCCCTCATTCAATTGACAAAATTTGTGACACGCCCGTTACGAATATAAAATGACATCACATTTACTTCTAAATTTGCTATTTCGGCGGCTTTCTGTTTAACTTCGGAGATCACCGATTAATATTTTCGGACGATCTTTACTAAATGTTAACAATATCAGCATTAAATTTCGGACTATTGAAACGCATTATCATACTAATACTATTTAATTTAGTGGATGATAAAAAAAGCGATAAGACAGAATTTTAGTGCTTACTTCGACATTCACATGCGTTAATTTCACTTAAAATAAACCTTATCTATATAAATAATATAAATAAATATAATAATTAAATTAATTAATATTAATTAACAAATAGTGCACACAATATTGTATTAAATTTGATTGGTTTAGGTGTGTTAGAACAGACTAAAAATTTTGAACTGGTCCGGTCCTTAAGAACAGGTCTTTAGGCCCGGATCAATGGACTTTTCCCCTAGTTATCATTCAAGAGAAGATTCTGACAACGATTATTTACCAGCTAGTGATTCTGACTCTGATACACGTTCTCCAAAACGCCTTCGCATAGACACACTTGAACGTGAAATAAATATGAGGGTTGGTCAAACTGGAAATGGAATAGGAGGAGAAAGTACAACAAATGGAAGATCTTCAACTAATACTAACGGCAATGTGCAATCTTCAACTAATGGTCAATTTTCGACTAATAATGGTCTGCAAGGAACTCGAAGACGTGAGATCGTCAGGCTAATGGTGCAAGCAATGCAAGATATGGGTTATAAGTATGTTGTTATTCTTTTGAATTTTCGAATTTTTAAAAACTACTATATTTTGTTGAAATCCTTCCAATTTTTATTAAAACTCCAAAATGTTGCTTAGTCAAGCCGCCACAACCTTAGAAAATGAGTCTGGTTTCCCACTTGAAAGTAAAGATGTTGCAAGATTTAAAGATGGTGTTTTAAATGGTGACTGGGCTTTAGTAGAAAGTCTTCTTCCAATTTTAGAATTGGATAATAGTAAAGATGCTGTGGTAATTAAATAATTAATAATACATACAGATTACAATTTAATGATTGATTTAATAATATAATAAATACTATTATCATAATTGTCATTATTGTTTATAGAATTTTACAAAAAATTATTTTTTCTTTTAGGTTGTAAAATTTTTGATTCGAGAACAAAAATTTTTTGAATTATTAGAATCTAGTCAGTTAAAAAAAGCTCTGCACGTATTAAGAACTGAACTTACACCACTTGATTTTAATTTGGACAGGGTTCATGTTTTATCTAGGTATTTGTAGTCAGTCAATTTATTAATCTGTTATTTTATTTTTTCTAAAAAAAATTCAATCAACACATCTATTTCTTTCAACTTGAAATGTAGTTACATTATGTATTCAAATGCTGAAGATTTAAGATTTCATTCTGAATGGGATGGTGCTAAAGGAACATCGCGTCAAAAATTATTGCTAGAACTTCAAAGTATGAGTTAATCAATCATAATTAACAAATTAAAAATTCCTTTTTATATATGCGAAGATAAGGAGATGATTAATACCTGCTCGCCCTATATATATATATATATATATTTATATTTATTTATTTATTTACATTTGTTTTTATATAATAAGGATACATTTCACCCTCAATTATGGTTCCTGAACATCGTTTAGAAACATTATTAGAACAATCCATAACTCTACAACGTATATCATGTCTTTATCATAATACAGATCAATATATATCTTTATATTCTGATCACGCCTGTGACAGGTTAGTATTATTTATTTGTTTATTTATTTATTATTCCTTAATTAATTTATTGGTTTTTATTCTATTTATTTAGATCACAGTTTCCTTCGGTTACGACTCATATTTTTAATCATCATACTGATGAGGTTTGGTATGTAGCATTTTCGAACAATGGAAAATTTTTAGCTTCAGCTTCAAGGGATAAAACTGCTATCATATGGAGTCTTGAGGTAATTCAATAATATAATAATATATATATATATATCATTAGCATATTATTATAAAATTTTATTATTAAATATATTATTATTTTAAAATAATATCAATAGACTTTGGATGTTGTTCATATTCTAAGAGAACATACAGATTGTGTTTCATTTTTATCTTGGTCTCCAGATGATTCAAATTTATTAACATGTGGACAAGACAACAAATTGAAACTTTGGAATGTTGAGGTATTTTTATTTACATTTATTTAGATTTAGATATATTATTTTCAAAGATAGTAGTAAATTATTATTGTATTTCTATAAATCTTTTTTAATAGTCAGGTGAATGTCTTAAAACAATGCACAACCATGTTGATCCTGTAACTACATGTGCATGGTTACCAGATGGTAAAAGTTTTATATCTGGTAGCCAAGATAAAAATACTTATTTATGGGTAATTTATTTAAATATATTTAAAAAGAAAAAATTGACTTTTAAAAAAGATTAAATATAATATTTTTAATTAATTAATATATATATATATATATAGAATTTGGATGGAACAGTTTTGTATGGATGGAGTGGAGTTAGGATAATGGATTTAGCAATAAATAAAGATGGAACGAGAATGGTTGCAATATGTCATGACAAGAAGATCCACATATATGATCTTGTTTCAAAGAAGGAAGAAGTGTATGCAAAAAAGTTTTGTAAAAAATTTTAAAAGTAAAATATTTTCGATTATATTTTTAATTAATATATACATATATATATAGGACTATGGGAGAAAGTGCCAATGTTACTTCGATTTGTTTATCAAATGATTGTAGATACGCGCTAGTTAATCTTTCAACAGAAGTAAAAAATATATCATTATATTTCAAATTTATCTTTATCTTCATATATATATCTTATTTGATTTTTTTTACTAACCAAACTTTTCTTTATATATCAAATAAAGAAAATTCATTTATGGGACATTGAAGAAAATCGTTTGGTTAGGAAGTATTATGGACAGAAGCAAGGCAAATTTGTTATCAGATCTTGTTTTGGAGGAATAGATCAAGGATTTATTGTTAGCGGAAGTGAAGGTTTTGTATCAACTCAACATATATTTACAAACATACAGTTGTTATTTTGATTTATTATAATATAACGAACAAATAATTTTTGTTCAAATTTTGTTTATCAGACTCAAAAATATATGTTTGGCATCGAGAACACGCTACATTAATAGAAGCATTGCCAGGTCATAATGGAACTGTAAACAGTGTCAATTGGAGCCCAGTGAATCCTTACATGTTTGCTTCAGCTGGAGACGATCATACTATTAGAATGTAAGATTTTTTATTTTTTTTTAATATCCATATAGATTATTTATACAATAATGATCATTAATATAAAATAAAAATATAGATGGGGTACACCAAATGCAGCAGGCTATAAAGGCAAAATGAAGACGCCATGACTTTTTATTTATTTTTTATTTAGTTACAAATATGTATATATTTATATTCACAAACACACATATATAAGAAACTATATTAATATATTAATAATATTCTCATTCGCTTTTGCTTTGATTAAAAATTAAAGCACTAAACAGCACCAATAGCAATTTAATAGATTATCATTATTATTAATCATAATAATAATATTGCTGACAATTTTTTTTTTTCTCTTTTTAAAAAATATTTAATAAAAACACAATTTAATTTTCTATTGCTTTTTTTTTTAATTCACTTTTCCTCCTCTTTATAAATTTCTTTTTGATAAAATATCTATCTATTAAAAAATAAAATTGTTTTTCTAAAAAAAAAATCGATCACGTCAACAAAAAACAGTAGTAATAATTCATACGCGCGTGATGTATAGTAATTAGTGTATGATGCGTTTATCAATCAAAACAATATTTTTATTTTTAAAATGAGATAAAAAAGAACTCAACAAACTGACATCAAAGGCTCATTCATGTTCACGCAATTGTTATTCATTAAAAAGAATGATAGTGGTTGTGATCGCTGCCACTCCGTCATTCTAGAAATATTAATTATTTGGGAATAAACTTTGTAAATTTATTGTATTCTTTTGAAATATACAAGACCAATCTTTTGCTTTTAGTAAATTGAGACTTTAATAATGTTCTTTAATCCCAAGCAGGACAAGAAGCTATCTTGACTTAGCATTAAAAAGGTTTTAGATGTCTTAAAAATGACGATGATGGCAAGCATCAATTAAATAAATGCATTTCAGAATGACTGTATCAATTATAGTTAATCAATCGCCACTATCATCACAATTACCACCACAATCAGGTTTGAACAATTTCAAGATCTTTGTGTTTAAAAAACTTATATTTTTCTTTTTGATTAACTAAAACAAGTAGGTAAAACCAGAAAACCTTATCATCGTTATAGGAGGGTCCCGCAAACTTCATAGAAAAGTCACTGCCGCAGCTAGGTCATATAAATCAAATCTTTTGTCAGTAATTATAATAGGGTCAAATTATTTATAAATTTAAAATTTTATGAACGTAACAAAATTAATCCATCTTCGTGAAGAATGATCTTAAAGCATTTAAAACATTATTATTATTCTGCTATATAAAAATATAAAAAAAATTGCTAATATATTTTAAATACAATGAATTTTGATTTGTGTTTTGATAGTTCTATATTTTTGCTCATAATAACATAAATGAATGATTCAACAAATTGTCAATGATTTATTGCACGGATTCTCCAAGCATCTGTAATTTAATTAATTCAGAATAATTATTTTTTCTAACCATTAAATTTATACAGCGTGGAATGGCGGCGAACTGCTATAGTTTCATACAACATAGGATGGAGACGAATTGCTATAGCTTCGTACAGAAATTGGTATTGATATTGGCAGAAAGAGTCGAAAACGATTTGTGAAATATTAATATAAAATTACTGAAAGGTTAAACAGAAGATTCAGATGTTTTGACAACTCAAGGTTAAAAAGTCAAATAATCTTTCAACAAAAATGGTTAATGTTAAAATATGAATGGCCAAAGGAATCTTTAATGTTTTATGGTGAATCAAAATTGGAGGAATTAGTTTCAATTTATGGAAATGGTATTTATTTTTGTTGCTGTTGAGAAGAGTATGTTAGTTTTAAAACTGTCGCATGTTCAAATTATCAAAATTTAGTTATAGATGATTAACTTCCTTCCTTTATTATGTGATATATTAAAATGGATTTTAATTTACGTAATGCAATAATAATAATAATAATAATAAGGGAAGTTTCATTCCGATTAACCGGGACAAAAATGTGTAAAATCGACGAATTGAAATGTTTCTCTCCAATATAACATGACAAAAATATTCTGCAAATTGCTACACTTGAAAAAAAACAAATTTTACTATCGGGTATCTCTGGATTTTTGAAATTTTTTGTGTAATTTATGATACAAATTTAGGACTGATCTACTGTTTCGACCAATCAATTAACAGATTCGTCGGCCTAATTTTTCAACACTGGGCATACCAAAAATGAGACTTTTTTATTAATAAATATTAACCCCGTTTTTTATTATTAAAAAAATGTATATACCGATTATCACGTATCACGAATTAAATGCTATATTAATATATAATGTTATAATATATGTGCACATACACACTAAATGTAAACATTTAATTAAAAATCAAAATTAGTGTCACATAAATTTTTGCATGAATGAATTTAAAAGTTCATTACAAAGTAGGGGGAAAAATATATATGTAAAGATAAATATTTAGCACAAATGAAAATGAAGATTCCAAAGCGCTATTTTCTCATTTCTAATTTTCTCTCCCCATCCATCAACATCTAATTATTCCAATTTGATATGTTTAAATTCCATCTTTAATTTTAAAGATCTTAACCAGTATGACAATCTAAGTTCCTTTGCTCTGAAATAAAACAAATCTGATTTTGTGATAGTATTGTCATCATTATCATTATTTTCAATATGTGATTTTTTCAGATCGTTCTTCTTCGAAATTTGCCTGACGGCTCTGGGATTTGAATGTTTTAAAATTACTTTTTTAAGTTCTTTTAAAAGTTTTTCTAAAGATCTGTAAAAATGGATGTAATCTTGTTTTTTAATAATTTTTGGTTTGATGAGCGAACGTGAGAAATTTGATGGCGTGTTTAAATAAGTTTGGATTGTTGCATCCATTTGTTTTATTTCATTTATAAGCCTGGTTTTGTTCATCTTTGAGTATTTGGATAATTTATGTCTTTGCGTTTGTTTATACAATGTGTTAAACGTATGTTTAAAATCTGTTTAAAAGGGTTTTTGTAATTAATATATTATATTACGGTATTAAGTTTATTTTTTAAATTTATTAATTTGAATTTTTCTAAATTAAAAAAAAAACCAAAAACGAAAAAGGGATAAAAAATTATTGTCAATATATAACACAAATAACAAAACTATGTTATACAAAATTCTTGTTGTACACGTGGATAGTGATGTGATTTTTATCAAAAACGGCATACAATATAATTGAACTACTACGACACCGTTGATAAAAAAATTATGTAACCTCCGAGTTGTCCGCCTCATTGCAAAATCCTTTTTCAGAACCTATCCAATCATGTGGCGATAAAAAATTGATGTATAGGAAAAAAAACTTGTAGAGTCAGTTATAAAATATATAACAAATATAATAAATTGCCATAACACAATAATAAGTATTGTAGTAAAAAAAAATTTTTTTTTGACACTTTACTTAAAATATTTAATTAATACAGGGTTGGGAAATCGTACACGCATCGTATATACACGTACATACGTATGGAGCTTAAATTTTTTAGTACGAACATATCATGTGATTTATGATAATTTTTATTGGTTGATCAAATGTAATATATATATATGTGTATTCGTTAACTTTTGTCACAGCGAACTATAATAATAATCAAACTCTTGTATAACGGATTTTAAAAAATTTTTGCTTCGCATATCACATGTAAAATCATATAAAAATCCGCTGTGGCAAGATTAGTATTAGTATTTAGTAATCTTGCCACAACGGATTTTAAATAAAATTTGTTTATGTGTACCGTTCATCCGCTGTGTCAAGGTTTGACTATATTGTGGAATTAACTACGTACTGTATATGATTGAAGATATTTAATACCACTTATTAATTATTTTGAATTGATAATATAATTAACAAGAATGTAAAGATAATTTTTTTAAATAAATAAAAAAAAAATTTAGGAATCACGGTAATAATAATACTACTAATACTACTAACAATAATGCACCCAGGATAATGTAAGCATAATATGATAATCAGGGTTTTTCTGATAACGAAGTAGTATTACGATCTGTTACGACCTTTAATTATAGTAATCGTAATAATAATAGGGCTGACAGCATAATATTATTATAAAATAATATTTTATCACCACAGAAAATCATCGTACGTTCGTACAACGAAATTGCACAACACTGACTATAATAATAACGTATATAATGCTGCTACATAATAACAGGGGATTTAAATAAGCACATATATAACATGATAGTCAGGTTTTTCTGATAATGAAATGGTATTACGACCCCAGTTACAACATCTGGTAATCCATTAATTATATAATAGGGTTATCGGCTTAATAATAATATTATTATAGGATTTTACAAAGTAATATTTTGTCACCGCAGAAAATCATCGTTCCTGATACATCGTACATTCGTACATTCGTACGGAAAAACTGTTTACGTGCCAAAATCTAAAGTAATTAGTTTTTTTTTGTTTTTGTTTACCAAAAAAAACCAACTTGTTCGCAATGTGGTAGTTTCAATGCTCGTTATGTTCTGGAAGGGAACGAGAAAAAATTTTGCCATCAATGCTTCGAGAAAATGAAAAACAACCGAGAAAATAAAAAGAAAAAGCCACCAAAAGGAGGATTTTTTGAAAATGATACGTACATATGTAAAATTTCCTCGTACAGGTGTACGACCGCAACGAAACTGTACGAACTCAATGGTACGAAGTCAGTCGTACGTACGTATGAAGATTCTTCTCGTACAGTGAAATTGCACAACCCTGATATAGGAGTTGTGATCGCATAGGATAAGTCTAACTGTATAGTATTTGAATAATAAATTGTCATGACATCTATTTGATATGCCAATAATTCTAATATGCGGCATACGCCATTATCCTTTTGTTTGATATAGTGCGCACCACGATCCAAATAACAATATATGTTGTTAATATTCCGTGGTGACGTGCCACCCGATCCCTTGAAGATATTGTTTTATATTTGAGTCCTGGAGCCATTTGCGTCCAGTTTTCAAATAAATAAAAATAAAAATAAGATGGAAATATATACTGGTTGAGGAGGAATTATTGTGCAATTAAACATTTTAACTTCCTTATCAATCAATAATTAAACTAATTGATGAACTTCTTGAAGAAAATATACGTACAAGTAATAAAAGTTCAATTATAAGGGAAAAGAAGTTATTAAGGAATTGTTATCATTGTTATTATTAGTAGTGAATAAGTTATTGTTACGATGAAGAAGTTAAAGGTGCGTGCGTCCAAAGGCAAATTTACACTTTTTTTATATGTCTTTGATGAATTATTCACCCGATTTTTAGCAATGTTAATAATCAATTGACAATCGGTTATCTCGAATTTTAACTAATTAGCTTATTAAAAAATAGTGACAATTCAGAAAACCCTGATTTTTATCAATTCTAAAAATTGGAAGTATCCATAATTTATTGTTTATGATTGATCAATTTGACAAAAATTGGGAGTATTACCGATTTTTCTTTTTTTTATTTGTGAATTGGGTCCCGCCCAATTGACCGACAGACATTATACCGACAGCCGTTATACCGACTCCGTTATACCGACAGGACGTTTTACCGACAAGATATTATACTAATACGACAAGACATTATACCGACAGGACGTTATACCAACAGGACATTATACCGACAAGTAATTTCATAGTGCAATTAATCAATCTAGCCGTCTAATAAATGGCTTAACCACTTAAACAGCCTAGCCGTCTAATAAATGGTTTAACAGACTTGAACAGTTTAGCCGGCTAATAAATGGTTTGACAGATTAGCCGGCTAATCGGCTTAACATCATCAGATATATTAATATATATTATATATGCCGTTTATTAATATTAACGGATAATGATAATGAACTGATATGGTTATGGTAGGAAAAACAAAGAAATACAGTCAACCCCCTCTAAGTGAACCCTCCTTGGGAACATATCATTATTTCTCATGAACGTGCATTTAGAGAGGGTGTGCATTTAGAGGTGAGAATTTATAAGCTCACTATAAGTTTGGGAATGAGACATAGCGTGCATTTAGAGAGGGTTTGCACAGTGAGTGCATTTAGAGAGGTGCACTTAGAGGGGTTGACTGTATTATGCTAAATTGATAGAATATATTAGAAAATGACTTGTCGGTATAATGTCCTGTTGGTATAATGTCCTGTCGGTATAATGTCCTGTCGGTAAAACGTCCTGTCGGTATAACGGAGTCGGTATACGGCTGTTGGTATAATGCCTGTCGGTCGATCGGGGTAAATCCGTTTATATGTAAATTGTAAAATTTCAGAATGATCTTTCCTTGTACTCCTAAAATGCTGATGATCAGCTTAAAATTTTTTCGGAAAACTCTTACCTACCTCGGTTACACGACAAGGTTTTTTTTAAGATAAGATTTCCTTATTTTCTACCAATCATGGGGTTCTGGGTTGGGATTCGTGTAACCGAGGTAGTATTCTTTTTTTCTTGATGCAGAAAATCTTTCCAATAAAAGAAATCTGATTACTTGTATATATATAAAATGGGGGCTGTTCTAGGAAAACACGGGTTAGAACTGATTTTTTTTTTTTGAGATATTTGCAAAAACAATTTTTCAAAAAAAAGCACCCCATTTTTTGATATGTACTACTATAAT
>CAUDNR010004094.1:37055-52713 GCA_958430865.1 Entrophospora sp. SA101
ATACAAATAATAATAATAAATGTGTCACGTTTCTAATGTAAATATTTATGTACCACCCTGATGTTACACATGACTTCGGAGTAATTTGTTACAGTAATTATCTAATTTATTGTTTAAATATTTAATCTTAATTATTTATTATTAATGATATTTTAAATTATATATTCTAAATTATAATCAATACTATAGAATCTAAACAAATTGAATTAACTATGCTAGATTCCAAACAAATTGAATTAACTATACCTGATGATTTTTGAATAAATTTCATTCATCTGATTATTGAAATTTTCACATTATTTTTTTGTTATTATAAGTGTTATATGGTGAACAAACACCTCTTATTATTATCAAAATAAAATTTTTTAATGATTATATGCTATCTATTTTATCATCCATAGACTAAGGTTACTTGCTGAAACCTCTTAGTGACTGTCAAAACTCTAATAAATAATTAGTATATACCTTGTCAAAACCCTGACAATTGACAAAACCTCCAAATGCAAAATTCTGCCAAAACTCTAATAAACAATTAATGTGTAACCTGTCAAAACTCTGTTGATTGATTCCTGGAGGAGTTTCACCATTACCACCATCATTGCTATTGTGAGACCAAAATTCGCGTCTCACACAAATCTCTTGATTTTTAGTTAAACTAAGATGTTTATACACCATGGTTTTGGCTTCTTTGCTAAAATCTTCCTCCTTCCAAAGACAAAATGAAAAAGTTTTTCGAAAAAAAAATAATAGGTCTTGATTACTTGTTCACGACTATTCAGAGACACATGCAGAGGACCTAGAATTGGCAAAAAACAATTAATTTCTTTTGGAACAGATTGACTGAGTAATGGATCATTTGAATGCAAATATGTCAATGCTTTTCTTATAAAGAGTTGCCCAGGACAATCAGCAACTACTGGTGCTACAACATGTTGCAAATGACCAACATCTTTATTAATTGAAGTAATCATCTTTAATCTTTCCAAATAGCTCTGCATTGAATGCAATTGTCTTCTATTCCAATGAGCTGGACACCATTCATTGATCTTTCTTCCTTTCTCTCTTTTATGGCATCATCAAAACTATGAATAGTTAGACATTCTATTTCATCAAAATCCATCAATATAGATTTTTGTGTCCACATATCCTTTCTTTGATTATATGGAATATCAAAAATACCATGATAGTCCCGAGTTAAATATAAACACAAGTTATTTGGATCTATATTAACAGGATTATGAATGGATATTCTGTTGAATTCAATTGGAATTGGTGGACAATTAGTAACTTGCCTAGAAACACACATTGCCATGTACTTGGCTGTGGAAGTTGATGTTGTATCTGGTCTTCTTTTTTCTTTTATTGAATGAAAATCATCCAGATTGTATACATATAATGATTTTTCTATAGATATTTTGAATTAGTAAGTAGTATGATATTTTTTAAAATCGTTTAATTATGTACTTACCTGCTCACAAAAATACTCTCTTAATTTAATAGGATGCTTTTTTGCAATTTTTTTCCTGTAATTCTCCACAGTCTTGGCACATACTGATATTCCAGCACTTGCCATTGTATCAATTGCCTCCCAACAGGTACCTTTTGCTGCTAAATACAATCCAATATATAGTTTGTAATCATTTACAAACTTATTTCTCATTCCAGCCATTTGATAGCACAATGCCACAACTGCAGTCTTTCCTTCATTCTGATTGTATGCTGATCTGGTTTTTGGTATAAGTGCATCACACATTTCTTTAAAAAAAACCTTTCAGTGGGGGTTGCTCTTCCTCAATTAGATCTTGAAACTTAATTGGGTCCAATTCAACATCAATGCCTTTCTTTCTTTGTAGGTTGTGTAATGCTTTTGTTAACATTTCCAAGTTATTGACAAGTCCTAAATTCTTATTTACCTCTGAAAATAATTTTTTGATTAATAAATTTGAGATAAGAAACTACTTTAAAGTGTCATTTAATAATAAATTTTACCAGCACCAATAGTTTTCTCCACTATTTATATCTTTTGATTTATCATCTGATAGATCAGATGGTGGAATTTCTGTATTTTTATAACAGGTATATCTGTCAGGCTCTGCAATAGCTAAACAATGTGGATAGCAAATTGGTTGACCAATTTCCAAGTAATTATATATAGGATAGGATCCTTTTTTTACTGCCTTATCATAGGCACATTTTGTAAATGTACGGTATCTAGATTGACTTGATTGGCAATTTTGGACAGAACAAGGACCATGGATTTTATTAGGCATATTAATGTTAAAATTAATAATTTTTGAACTTATATATGTAAATCTTGTCACCAATTGTTATCTTTATTTAAGAAAAAGTTAATTTTCAATTTGTTTATATACATCTAAGAATGTTATTACAAACATGTTATTAGCATGCAAGAATTGTAAAACAATGTGCAAAAAATGTTATTTATCATGCAAAATATGTTATTAACATGCAAGGATCATAAAACAATGTGCAAAACATGTTATAAGCATGCAAGAAAACAACACACAAAACATGCAAAAATTGTGAAACAGCATGCAAATGTGTTTATTAACACAACAGAAATGTTAACATTCTATTTACTGGTGAAATAATGAATTTTATATATATTAAGTTAAATAAATAAATTCTGGCCAATAAACTCAATTAAATTTGTCAATCATTATTGACCAATCACAGAGAAATTCCGTTATGCTTAATAACCACTTAATTCTATCCAATTATGAATATATTTGTAAAACTAAAGCTAATACAGCAATAATAATACATATATATAAGAATGGTTGATGTTTTTTATGCAAGATATTTCCTTATTTGTATTTCTTTGGTAAGTTTTTTTATAACAAAATGAACAGACTTTCCATCCAAACTTAAAACGTTTAAAAAAAAAATAAAAAAATAAAACGTTTAATAAAAAAAAAAATTTGGATACAAAGTTCTGATTGGCCAATTTGAATTTCATGCGCGAGAGTTTCAGATTTCAAATTCACGCACTATGAAAGTGATAGTTTTCGACCTTCGAACTCCATAGAATCCCAATAAATGAGTTTTAAAAGTCAGTTGATTACTATGGCGGATTTTTAATATAAATGGAAAAGATTGATGAATCGATTTTTAATATCTTCAACAACCTTTTTGTTACACGCTAAAATAATTTTTTTTTAAAAATAAAAATGTCATTATTATCATTAATATCGCCAGAAAGAGTGGGATTTGTATTTAAATTTAATAAAGAAATGCGTATTAATGCTAATATTAATTCTGATAGAAAAAATAGAAAAAATTATTTTTTTTCATTGGTCAAAAAAAACAAGGAGCTTTCTAAAAATGAAAAAGAATTTTGTAAAGAAAGGTTTATTTATGACTTTGAATTAGAGAATGCAAGAAGGAAAAAAGGCAAACCAAAAGAATGTAACAAGTGTAAAGCAACAAGATACTCTGATAGATTCTGTGAAAGTTGCATTAGTTTACAATTACAGAGCCTTTTCACCACTTGGACATCTGGAAATACTATAATTAATGATTTTATTCAACAATGTCAAATTAAATCATCTCTACCAAACTATATTTTAGAATGGATACCTTTTGAGCAATTTGAAGATATTACAAAATTAACTGAAGGTGGATTTAGTTCAATTTATATTGCAACATGGACAAAAGGTTATATAACTGATTATGACGAAAATAAACAGGAATTTAGTCATTTTGGTGCTCAATATGTAATTTTAAAGAGTTTAAATAATTCAAGTAATCGAGGAAAAGATTTTGTTGATGAGGTTGGTAATTGTCATTTAAAATAAAAAGTAAACAATATTGTATTATATAATACTAATCAATTTTATATTTAATTACAGGAAATAAATTATTGTAAAATTAAATCACAAATGATTGTTCCTTGTTATGGTATAACTAAATTCCCAGATAATGGAAATTATGCAATACTTTTAAATTATCATCCAGAAGGAAATTTAAGGGGTTATTTGCAAAAAAATCATTTAAAATTAGCATTAAAAGACAGAATTGCAATCTTTATGTATTTTTGTGTTGCATTATATTGGATACATGAGAAAGATTTAATCCATTGTGATTTACATAGTGGTAATATATTATTGCAAGGAGGTGGTTGTTATATTACAGATTTAGGATTATGTGGACCAGTTGATGAAAAGTCATCAAATAAGGTCTATGGAATTATATCATATGTTGCACCCGAGCTACTTAGAGGCAAAAATAATACAAAGAACACAAAAGAAACTGATATATATAGTGTTGGGATGTTAATGTGGGAAATATTTGCAGGTCATCCACCATTTGATGATAGAGCTCACAATCATTGTTTGATTTTTGATATATGTGAAGAAGGTTTACGACCACCAATATTACCTGGAATGCCTGATGATTATGTGCAAATGATGCAGAGATGTTGGGATGTGGATCCATCTAAAAGACCAACCAGTAGAGAGCTTCATGATTTTGCTGAAAATAAACTTGAAGAAATTATTCAAAATAAAAGTTTGAAAAATAATACTAGCAATAATAGTTTAATAAAAAGATTATTCAAATTTTCAAAAATCAAAAAACATGAAATTGATTTTAATAATGGTAGCAGCAGCAGCAGCAGTGGTGGCGATGGTGGTAGTGATGGCGATGCTTTGCAACAAGCACACAAATCACATCCAGATGCATATCATACAAGTAGAATATTAGATGAAGAGATTGCTAAATCTAAAAGCTTTAAAATTTATACAAGTAATGATAGTTTGTTAAGTAATCTTGATTTTAACTCTTTTCTCTAGAATGTTAACAAAGGTGAATAAAAATTTCATTATTAATAAATTGGAATTACTATCCATTAATCATTACTTACAAGATCAATTAATAAATTAAACTCTAGTAAAGCGATGAATGACTAATTAATCACTCCACTATAAATTTATTATCTTCTTTTTATTTATCTTTTTATTTTATAATAAACTTTCTACAGTTTGTTAAATGGTAATATTGTGAGGATCATTTTGGTTAATTAACAATTATGGCTTAACTTTGGGTTGTTAATAATTCGGTGCTTAAATTAATTAGTTTACGAATTTACTTTGGTTCTCGATCACTGCATCTAGACGAATCTGTGAGCACCCTTAATCGATTTGTTTCGGTTGTTTACCCTTATTTACATTTATTGGCCATTGCAAATTCCCTTACATTTACGATTACAATAATAATATTACCGGTATTTCCGATTAACCTTTGGATGATAACTTCATTGATACCCACTAGTTAACCAACAACGTTAGTCCTAACCTTGCTTATTTGCTCACTAAAGCAAACAAACGTGGCTTTTTGCCAAAGCCTCACAATTGTTGCCTTTTACCAAGGTACTAAATACGATTTAAATAAAGAAAATAAAGACAATGTATTTTATTTTTATTTTTAAAAGTTATTAACGTTTAATTTTATTTAATAAAAATCATGAATCTATCATGGAGTTTTATTTTATTAGAATGTTAATTACCTATTATTTTCCTCTCTGAGGACCAGAAATTATCCTTAAGGAAATTTCGTTGATCACTACAATAAAGATAAAGATAAAGACGGATTTATTAACTTAATCAATATTATAAAAACTTTCATAATTATTTACACGGTAGCTTGTTTGATAATAATTATACTAAAATTAAACATAAAGTAATTTTATCTACCCCGATCATGCATCACGTTATAAATGAGTGCGCGGGAACTGAATTTGTATTCACAAAAGAAAACTTAGCAACTGATGAAACAAAAGAGATTGGGATACACGAGAAATTCATAAAAAAAAAAGACCTTGGATTATACAAGTTTTTTTTTGCAAGCTTTTATATACATTTTATTAGCCTTTAAAGCAATTTTACTTGCGTCATTTTTGGCTTAATGGCAGTTATTTGACACAATGGTTTTATAATTTTGGTAACATCTCGTTAAACGACATTATAATGTTGTATACAATAAGAATTATTATTAATAGCGTTACCCATAGAATATTTTGATGGTCGCGTGATAATAATACATCGTTTAATCATAAACATTAATGCAATGTTTTATATCATTAGTAACTAGGATATTTTGATATTTTTTTCGCGCAGTCATTTAACCATAAATTCGTTTTTTTCGAAGAAAACAAAATGTTAATACAATGTTAGTAACTTGTATTAATAATTTTTTTTTTGATAAGCGAAATCAAATAACCAATGGTTCTAGTTGTATTACTCAAGGATCTTTATGTCTGCTCATTAACCCTTAAATATAATACAAGTTAGTGATAATAATAATAATAATAATAATAATAATAATAATAATAGTAACAACAGCAAAAATAATAATGACACACTAAATAACAATAATAATCCGAATAATCTAGTAGCTGTTGTTGTTTTCAAAGATTATTGATCCAAAAAGGAGAGCGGGATTTGAAAAGAAATTTCTTTTAATAAGGAAAACGAGTAACGAAAAGTTGATTTCGCATTTTTATTGATTTAATTATATGGAGTTGTAAATTCTATATTAAAAAATCCTTAAGAGTAATGTGCATAAATAAATAAAATTATTATGAAATATATAGTAGAATTTACCTAAAAAAAATATATATAACATCAAACTCGAGCCTATTATTTCTTGGATAGAGCTTGGCTCAGCTCATTCAGAGTTTTAGATGCTATAAATAGAGAAAAGGCAAAAGAAGTGGTGTATAAAGTTCTAGCAATACTGTCCAAAGGGCTGATAATCATGTCTTTGGGTTAATGAAAACTATATATTGGATGGCCAAAAATGGCATTCCATTGCATAAGTTTTCTAGTACAGTAAATCTTGGTATGACATTAATTCACTTTACTTTATTTCTAACTCTAACTATAATTATCTAACTATAGTTCTATTAATTATGAGGATTCTTGTTTTTTTGTCATCAAATTTTGGAATCTACATCTTTATCAATAATTTGGAGAGAATTAGATGAAACATCGTCTTTTGGGATGAAAGTACTGATATTGCTGCACAATCTCATATGATTTCATATGTAAAATATTATTACAAAGGTATTTGAAGATGAAAATAATGTGGCATGGAAATGATGAAACTTGCATATTCAGTTGTTTCAGAGCTCGAAATTCGTTTTTTCCAATTTGTCATCTATTAGATGCTATGGAAATTTTTAGTGCACTAGAATGGCCACCGAATTAGAGGTTACACACAATGAATATTATTCATTGAATATTCATTCAGTGAATATTTAATTTTTTCATTGATTACCAAATATAATAAATTAAAAGTGAATATCAACATCTCATGTAAATTGAATTGAAAATCACATGTCCAAATAAAGCGAATGTAAGTAAAGACATGGTTTAAATTAATCAGTTAATTGATTAATAACCTTAATCGGTTAATCATTTCTAAAATTAACCGGTTAACCGAATAACTCTTTCTATTCAATCTTTCCATTAACTAGACTGGAAAAATGATCGATCTCGTTTAATTAATCGGTTTATTCATTTCTAATTAATTAAAAAATTAATTATTTCTTTTCCATTCATTTAAAATGGAAGTAGAACATTCAGTTGCTATAATAGGAAAAGTGATAATACAATAATGCTGCTCATATTTTGAAGCAAAGTAAAGGGTGGTTCTAAGAAGTCAAATTGGATAATGAAAGATGATCCATTCTAATAAAAATAGGTCTCCGGTTTTGTCTAAACACTTGTGTGGACCTGAAACGTCCGCTCCGAGTGAGAGAGATTAGTTAGTCAAGCCGGAATTCAAAAAAGAACAAAATTTAATCCACTGATTTTTTCGTTTTATATTCATTCAATCAATTAAATTCAATATCCGGGTAATCATTTGGTGAATAATTAAAATATTCATTGATTATCCAATGAGTAATTAACAAAAAATTTTAAACCTATTAATTATTTTATATTCTGTCGACTTATAGTGCGAATGATGGATGATTTTGGTGAACCAATTATTCATCTTCACAATTTTATCCTAACATTGTAAAACTTTAGATATTTTTTTATCCAATCAGTTTTCAAGCGTTGAATGACAAACTTTGATTAAAACAGATAACAAATTGAATGTGTTCGTGGTGATCAGACTAGAAGGTGGCGATATTGAAACTTTTGATTTTTCAGAATCCAGATAGTAAATATATAACCGATAAAATTTTGACCAGCCAGTTTTTAACTGGAAAAATTGAAGACCAAATCTTTTTAACCTTGCAATTAATTATTGGATTAATTTCTTTCTACACGAACCAGAAACCAACAAGCAATGGAGGTGTGTGATATTTTATTCCTGTATTTCAAAATTCGGCGTAGCGAAAATTTTACATGAAAGACAAAAGAACAAAAAAATTGTACAAGGGGGCATGATTTAATGCGGGGGTCAATGAATGCTTATGTCAAAAGTTGTTTCAAAGATAGCTAATACTAAAACTAGTAATAGCGCAATTTTTTTAAATATTTCAAGATCTTAAAAACTTAGAAGCATCAATGGGGGATACTAAAAGGTCAAAGAAAAATGCACGTTTATCACAGGGCAAGCAGTTTCTTGGATAATCATGTTATCTTTTATTTTCAAGTAAAATAATAATGATCAGGATAAATTATCAGGACTCAACACCGCCACCACAAAGTAATAATATCTCCAAAATATAATAAACTACAGTAAAGAAGAAAAGGCAATATTGAATGAAAATGTGCTTTATTTTTCTTATTATATATAAAAGACAATGAATGCATTGAATATATGCTTATGATTAATATATTAAAAAAAAAGAAAATTACTAGCAATTTAATATTAGGCGTAGACGACTTACTTTTCCAAAACATGCATGCCTAAGATTTTATCTCTTGATTGCCGTGTGCATTACTCACACAACACCTAGTCTTTAAGGGTTTACTGGAGATATCTTCCCATGAAAAAAAAAATTTTTTTCTTTAAAGTCAAGTCTAAAAATCCCAATCTGTCTATATAAGCGAACTTCTGATTTTCTCAATGTCATTATATTCTTATCGGGAAGATACCTAAATAAACAATCTCAAAGGAACAGGCTCAATATTTAATGCTACTAATTTCTAAAACCTTAACAACCAATTTTGATAAATAACGCACCTCATTCATTATATAATATCGATTTAATGTCCCCCCCCCCCATTTATTCGATTTTTGCAATAATTAGTTCTTTAAAAATTAGTATTAGTATTTCTATGTGACCAACCAACTAATTTCAATATAACCAGAACCTATTAGAACTGAAGACTTTTTGTTTCAGAAGGTGGCAAAGAAAACAGAAAAGAATAAGGAAGTTTACTATTTGAAACCAAAATAGAAGAAAGCATGATTGACAAAAGATAATGTTTTAAGCCTTTTATTGAATTTATACTTTTTATTTGGCCACCAACAACGACAACAACAACAAACACACATTAACTATATTTTATATATCTGATGTAACAATTACACAAAACGACAAAAAAAGAATGATCATCAATCCCATAAATCAATCAATCGATTATTTAAATCTTTTTTTTTTTTTTCATTAAAAAATATAACTTTTGTAAAAAATTAATTCCTTATGGCAAAAGTTGAAATTTTTAAAAAATTATGTGTTCAATCTTTTTTTTGCTTTCGAGGAAAATATTAAAAAATATCCGTATCAATCTATCATACTTGATTTAAAAGATTAAATTATGTGAGTATGGTTCGTCTTAACGGATACAAAAAAAAATTATTTGCCGTCTTTCATTATCATCCAATTAAAAATAAGATTTTCAAAAAAAAAAAATAAAAAGTTACAACTAAAGTGGCAAAATGTATTTATAGATGATTTCTTAACTAGGTGTAATTATGTCTTACGAATAAATAAAAATAAATTGATTATTATTATTCAAAACAAAGGATTGTTTTTCCAGAATAAGGTTTATCATTCGTTGCTGGAGTTTTTCCACTGCTGTGGCTATCATTGTTTTCTAACTTACTAATAAATAAATAAATAAATAAATCAAGACGGATCTTTAATGAATTAATAAGTAAGTTTGTTAGAATTAATCAACTTACTTTGCCATAAAAAAAATTTTTGTAAGAAACTTCGATTAGGAAAAAATATTTATTTTCACGTTATGTAAAACCATCTGATGATCATTGCTTAATAAAGTTAGCCCCAATTCAAAAATTGTTTTGTTCCCAATTACGGTAATAACTTAAAGCAAACTAACTGTATCAATGATGACGACGCGGCGACAATATGAGCACTGGTTCTAGAAGTTTACTTATAAAAGTCTTTATAAAAACCAAGAATTGAAAGTTTAGGTGTTGATTGGTTAGTATTATATTTCTATAAAGTTGACGAACTTGTAAACAAGACAGCATCTGATAGAAATCCCTAAAAAAAAACACAAATATGGAATCAATAACAGCGCATTTGTGTACGTAAGTCCATAAGTTTTTATAAAGTAAAGTTGCACAATGTAATTTTTTTTATTGATTTTCAGTCATTGTTCCCATGATTCCTTATTATTATTATTTTAAATTTGTGGAATTCTTATTTGATTATTTCTTACTTGAAATAGTAAAACCTAGAATTCTTTAAAAATTAATAATAATAAAAATATAATTTTTTAACTGCCACAAAACATTGTCAAATATTGTAATTTTGTGTACACCGACTGACCCTCTCCATATTTGAAAATCACAACAACATCATATTACGTACCTACCGGAAATTGTGTTCCTTGATAATAGCAAGAGGACAATAGTGTTAAAGTGCTATATTGAAAACCTGCTTAATTGAATTAACTGTTGAAATTTAAAACTTTTGATGATCAATTAAACGAAATCTATTATATTTCAGCAATTATTTGTTTTTCCTTTTTTATTATTCCAAATAATTCTCTTTTTTGTTTTGCAAATTTATTTTTTGATTTGTTGTATACAAGCCATCAGATGTATGCGCATTCTCTTTTTTTTTCTGCGTCAATATTCAAATACGTAAGTTATAACTTTATGTCGATCTTGGACAAAAACTTCACTCAATTCATACATTACAATACATTTACCCACAATGCTCTAACGATAATGAAAATTATCTCATTATTCTTGTTCTTCGCCATCACTTTTTAAAGAGTGAATTGTTTTTGATTATGTGCTTTTGGTTGTTAATTTTAGAAAAATCCAAAACTGTATTCTGAAAATCTATTCGAATGTGGGAAAATCTTTATTTATAAGTAATTTTTGTAAAACACAATAAAACACTGTTTTTCCGATTTTTTTACAAGTTAATTGAACTTTATAATAAAAAAAAAATATAAATAGTCCTTTAAAATATGAACCTCCAAAATCCTTGTATAAAATCACCTTTGTTCCTTATTTTTTTCGAAACTATAAAAATCACAACACAAACAATAAATTTCTCGATAATCGTATCATCTCGTTATCATTACATAAAAATATCGAAATATTTAAATCATAGTCATGCCAAAGGCAAAAAGAAACGATTATGGAATGATAAAATTCTCTCTCAATAATAGAAGCGGTCGTGGTGGTAGTCATTATAACAACCGACCTCCAACCACCACTAATAATAAAGACAACAACCTTAACGTAATCTTTTCTCTAAACGAAGGGGAGATCGACGACGATAAGTTGTTAGAAAATCCACCATGTAAAATACATTTTTCTAGTATAGAGGAGCTTATTTCTCCATCCACGAAAAGTAGATCATATAATAAATCACAAAAAGATCCAACAGGAAAAATACATATTCCTAGGCCGCAAAATGCATTTGTGCTCTTCAGAAAAAATCACAGCGAGGGCCTTAAAAATCGAAAGAAAAGCGACCGTACAGCCGGTAAAATCTCAACAAGTGCTAAAGAGGAGTGGGATAATGTCTCTTCGCAAGTAAAATTATATTTTATAAAACTGGCGGAACTTGCTGCTAAATTGCATAAGGAAAAATATCCCAATTATGTATACGCTCCAAAAAGAAAGGGGAGGAAAAATAACAACAACAACAACAACGATAATAATGACGACGATTATTATTATGATGATGGTGATTATGATGATGATGGTGATTATGGTGATTATGACGATGATGATGATGATAGTAATAATAATAATAATAATAATAATAATTATGACAACAACAACAATAATATCATTAATAGCAACAATAATGATAATAATAATAATAATGATGATGAAATTTACAACAACGACAACGACAACAACAACAACAATAATAATCAATTTAATATATTTGGAGAAAACAATTATTTCCCCGAAGAACAGACATATCAATTATACCAACAATTTTACGAAATTTTGTATCTAGAACAATTCCAAAATCCTAACATGAACCAAGATTTCGACCAACCACAACAATATGTAAAATACATTTTTCTAGTATAGAGGAGCTTATTTCTCCATCCACGAAAAGTAGATCATATAATAAATCACAAAAAGATCCAACAGGAAAAATACATATTCCTAGGCCGCAAAATGCATTTGTGCTCTTCAGAAAAAATCACAGCGAGGGCCTTAAAAATCGAAAGAAAAGCGACCGTACAGCCGGTAAAATCTCAACAAGTGCTAAAGAGGAGTGGGATAATGTCTCTTCGCAAGTAAAATTATATTTTATAAAACTGGCGGAACTTGCTGCTAAATTGCATAAGGAAAAATATCCCAATTATGTATACGCTCCAAAAAGAAAGGGGAGGAAAAATAACAACAACAACAACAACGATAATAATGACGACGATTATTATTATGATGATGGTGATTATGATGATGATGGTGATTATGGTGATTATGACGATGATGATGATGATAGTAATAATAATAATAATAATAATAATAATTATGACAACAACAACAATAATATCATTAATAGCAACAATAATGATAATAATAATAATAATGATGATGAAATTTACAACAACGACAACGACAACAACAACAACAATAATAATCAATTTAATATATTTGGAGAAAACAATTATTTCCCCGAAGAACAGACATATCAATTATACCAACAATTTTACGAAATTTTGTATCTAGAACAATTCCAAAATCCTAACATGAACCAAGATTTCGACCAACCACAACAATACCAACAACTTCCATATGCGCAACTTCAATATATGCCGGATGTGATGATCACGTCACCCGAAGAATGTTTAATCCCTAATTCTGCTGTTGAAAGTTCCCCTACTTCAACAAGCTTTTCAGAGTTGGAATCACCGGAGATTGAATATTATCAATATTCAAATATACACGATTCCCCACTCTTTCCAGAGATCGAGTTATCTCGATCTGTTTTCGATAATGATGAATCGAAATATTAAATAATTTTTTATATTACCAAGAATCCCCTCTCACATTTACTTATATCATTACGTGTTCTTTTTTATATATATATTTTTCAATAATTATATTTTTATATTTTATTTTTCAATAATTATATTTTTTATATTTATTTTTAATAATAATATAATTATACACATAAGCTTTAAGATTTTTAAAAACAAATTTAAGATTATATGATTTTTAAGCAAATTAAGATTTAATGTATAAATAAATCAAATAATAAAAAATTTAAAAAAAAGATTGATAATAATTGATAGTAACAAAGAGTATAGCTGTACATTATCAAAATTTCTTCATTATCAAAAAGCAACTAAAAATATTGCTCGGCCAAAACTAATTAAAAATTCATACCCACACAGCCAATTACCGAATCGTCATCGATATAATTAATTGATATTGGCATTTTAATAAGGTAAAGCGTTATTTAAAAGCATATTCCTGTTGGAAAGTTTTTATTTAATATGAAAATATTTCAAATGAATGAATTTACGAATCAATGAATATAAATGAATGAATTAAATTGAACAATGAATCACGTGGGATAATTAATGTTTGAAACAAATTGCCCAATTTATACTATAAAGTCAATGGATCTCCTTATTCATATATAAACATAGTATAGTAAGTAACAACGTATAAATAAACAAGTATAAAAGGTTTCAAAAAACTTTTGTTCTTTTTTTTCTCACTCAAAAAAAAACCACTACCATCATCCATTTACACTCGCTCACAACACTTTCATTTTGAAGTTAATTAGTCCGCGACTATTTAAAATTAAAATTATTTCATCATCTATTATATTGCATATAATAGCACACACACACACACACACACACACACACACACACACACACATTCTTCTCCTACGTCTACCTACCTACACATACAATTCACTCTCACTTTTTTTTTTAAAAAAAAAAAATAATAAAAATGAGGATTTCAACAATTTTAATTTTTACAAGTTTACTTCTTACAACAGTAAAAGCTGGCGTTTTTACAACCTCTCCTTTTAGTAAAACAATATGGACTGCTGGGGCGACTGAAACCATTACATGGAAGGATGATGGTAAAAATCCCTCTATAAAAACTTTAAACAAGCTTCAAATTGATTTATTTAATGGTAAATATTAATAATATTGGTTTATATATTAATAATTAATTTTTAATATTTTTAATTAACAGTTGATTGTTATTTTCTCCTTTAATAGGTAATGACACATCAATTCAAACTTTTGTTAGAAATGTTGCTAACGATGTTGACGCTAATACGAGAAAATTTACTTACGCAGTACCAAGTGATGTCGGGCCAGAAGGACAATAGTAAGTTAATAATTAATTGATCAATTTATACTTAATTTTATTTGTAGCTTGTTTTTCTTTAAATAATAATAATAATATTTTATTCCTTCCACAAAAAAATTTAATAGTTTTTTAAAATATACACAAGGTACTTATGTAGAAACTTCAGGTGTATTTCAGATAATAAATTCAGCGAATGTATCAATTCCAGCTGCTGTTCCTGTTACTACTAGTACTGGTGTTAGTGGTTTTTATCCTACCACTACTACTGGTGCCAGTACTACTGGTGCCAATATTAATACTGCTAGTGCTAGTGCTAGTAATCCAACACTAACTCCTACTCCTCTTAGTGGTAGTGGTAGTATATTTCATATAAATAATTTAACTTTAGGTAGTTTGATGATCTTAAGTACACTTGTATTGAAATATTTATAATAATAATAATAACTGGCAATGCAATAATTTCTTGATTAATTTGTTGCTGTTCGGAATTTTGAACATGCACGTAATTATCGTAATTTTGTACTTGCTGATCATAATAATAATTTTGGGACATTTTTGATGGAATAGTATGATTATTTTAGATGGCTGGGTTGATGTCCTCACCAAGTAACAAGATATTATTATATTATTATTCTTTAATAATACTGATAATATTAATTTATTAATATTAAATAATTATCAAACACGGATAAGTGAATTATTTTATTTTATTATACAATATTATTAAGCTAGTTTATTGTAATTTATTGATTTATAATTTTTAAATAGTTTTACAAGTATTGTAAAATATAAAGTAGAATTTATCCTATAAAGAAATAAAGAAGGGTTTATTACGTTCATATTTATACGTTTTGATTCACTTTTATTTCTATTGTGTTACAAGAATCGGAGTTTTTCTGTCAGTCTGTCAGTGTTTCCCGCTTTTATTCCTTGTGTTAAT
>CAUDNR010004094.1:58854-69024 GCA_958430865.1 Entrophospora sp. SA101
CCCAACCAAAAAGTAGCCAAAATCCAAGACCAATTAAGACCTTTCAATTACGATATAGCAGCCTGACAATTAGCCCATCCCCACAAAATGTATAAGGCTCAACCTCATTTATTTGAACTTTCCGAAAGCAGAGAAAAATGATTAAATGCCGTAATTACCAAAATAGAAAAAAATCAGCAAAAATTAGAGGAAACTAAAATTCAAGAACCCGATAAAGTTAAAAGAATTAAGCGAATGGAACTAAAAATAGATAATTTAAGTCTAATCAAAAAACTGTTAGAGGAAAGGTCTATTTTTGAAGACAGTTTACAAACGGGGATAAGGTGATACGACAAGTTTAAAGAAGATAAGGCTACCCAAACTGATTTAACTCCACAAAAAAATAACGATTTAGAACAACAACAAACTATTCAAACAAAAGACCAACAAATTAAAGAGTTAAAACAAAAATTAGCCCAATTAGAAAACCAACAGCAACAAACCGAACCGAGAACTGAAATTGCTCCGAGAAACAATTAAAAATTAAATAATAATGCGAAAAAAAAGAAAAATTGAAAAACACCAACAACCAACCGACCCCCGCTTCCCTTCTCTCCTAGTAAGCCAATTGATTACTAAGATAATGCTGAAAGGGGAAAAAGCCCAAGCCCGCGGAATAGTTTACCAAGCCTTTGCTTATTTAGAAAAAGAATTGAAGCAAGACCCCTTAGTTATTGCTGAGGAAGCAATTAAAGAACTTAAACCAGAATTAGAGACCGAAAAAATCAGATTAGGAGGAACCAGCCAACTAGTTCCCAAAAAAGTTAAACCCGAAAGAAGTTTTTGTTTAGCTTTAAGGTGGTTGGTAGCCGCTGCCCGAAAGAAAACCCAAAAAAAAAGACGAAAAGGAATTGGTCGACCAATGTTTTATTGTCTCGCCCAAGAGATTATGGAAGCCAGACAAAAATCCGGAGAAGCTTTCAAAAAGAAAGAAAATGAGCAAAGAAAAGCAATCGAGAGTATGGCCTTTGCCTCACTAAGTGCTTATGTTAGAAAAAAATAATAATCATTTAAGCAAACTTCGCAATATTGGGATTATGGCTCATATTGACGCTGGAAAAACCACTACCACCGAAAGAATTCTCCACCACGCCGGAAAAATCCACAAAATTGGTGAAGTCCACAAAGGAGAAGCCCAAATGGATTGAATGACCCAAGAAAAAGAAAGAGGAATTACCATTACTTCGGCTGCTACTACTGTTTTTTGGCAAGGTCAACAAATCAACATTATTGATACGCCAGGACACGTAGATTTTACTGCCGAAGTAGAAAGGTCTTTACGGGTTTTAGATGGCGGAATTGTCGTCATTGACGGAAAAGAAGGCGTAGAAGCCCAAACCGAAACTGTTTGGAACCAGGCTGAAAAATACAAAATCCCCCGCCTTATTTTTATTAATAAAATGGACGGTGTAGACCATGTAGAAAATCGTTTTGCTGCTTGCTGCCAAAGTTTAGAAGAAAGATTATACGCTAAATTACTCATTTGTCAATTTCCTATCGGAGAATACCAAGGAATTGAAGGAATTATTGACTTAATAGAAGAAAAAGCTTGTTATTTTCAAGGCGACGACAAAGAAAATTATCAAATTAAGGAGATACCTACCCATTTGCGCGAAAAAGCCCGAATTCATCGGCAAAATCTATTAGAAAAAATTATTGCTTATGACGAAAAACTAGGCTTAAAATATTTGGAAGGCCAACCATTAACCGTCCAAGAAATTAAAAACTTAATTCGGAAGGCCGTGCTTAGTGGGGAACATTTCGCCGTTTTCTGCGGCTCAGCTTATAAACACGTGGGGGTAAAATTGCTTTTAGATGGAATAATTGCTTATTTGCCTTCTCCGCTTGACCGTCAACAAATTGCCATGCTTGACAACCAAGAAGAAAAAACGATTTCAACCCTCAACTATCCTCATTCTCTTGGTTTGGCTTTCAAAATTATGAACTTTCCTTTCGCTAAACTCACCTTTATTCGGGTCTATTGTGGGAAAATTTCGGCTAATTCCTATATTTACAACGTCAATAGAGACAAAAAAGAAAGAGTTAGCCGGCTAGTGCGAATGCACGCCAACAAACAAGAAGAAATAAGCGAAATAAAAATGGGTGATATTGCTGCCGTAATTGGTTTCAACCACACGAAGACCGGTGATACTTTATGTAGCAAAGAAGAAAGTATCTTTTTAGAGCAAATTAGTTTTACGGAACCAGTGATATCGTTAGCTATTGAATCCAAAACCGCCCAGGACCAAGACAAATTAATTAAAAGTTTGAAAACTTTGGGAGCCGAGGATCCCACTTTTCTTTACCATTATAACCAAGAAACCCGGCAAACGATTATTAGCGGTATGGGAGAATTGCATTTGGAAGTTTTGGTTGAAAGGTTAAAAAGTGAATTCGGGGTAGAAGTTAAAGTTGGCAAACCGCAAGTTGCTTACCGAGAAACGATTAAAAACAAAGTGGAAATTGAGTATGTTCACAAGAAACAAACAGGCGGAGCCGGGCAGTATGCCAAAATTAAACTCAGATTTGAACCTCTTCCCGAGGGTGAAGAAACTGACGAAAAAGAAGATTTCAAGTTTGATTACACCAAATTCAAGCCTGGCGGTGGTGGTGGCGGAGAAAGATTTGGGCGAGGCAATTGTTTTGTCCCGGCAATAAAAAAAGGTTTAAGGGACACACTTCTCCAGGGTCATCTTTTAGGACACCGGGTAGTCAAGGTTAAAGTTACTCTCTTAGACGGAGATTGACATCCTGTCGATTCTTCTGACATTGCTTTCCAACTGGCGGCCTATTATGCTTTTCACGAAAAAGAAAACCAAAATTTATTCCAATCTGTTTTGCTGGAACCAATTATGAAATTAGAAGTAAGCAATATTCCAGAAGACTATTACGGAACAGTTTTAGCTAGCATCACCTCCAAGCGAGGAATAATTGAAAGCGTTGAAGAAAAAAGAGAAACTTATCTTTTAAAAGCCCAAATACCCTTAGCTGAAACTTTTGGTTATTCTACCACTTTGCGTTCCTTAACCGAAGGAAGAGCCACCCATTCTCTCCAATTTTCCCATTACCAAGAAGTTCCGACACAGATTATGGAAGGACTGCTAGGAAAAGAATAACAAAACTAACAAAATTTAAAACATAAAGATAAAAAATTTTTTACTAAAGCAATGTTACTTATTATCTTTCCTAAGACCAAGAATTTTTTTGTATAAATTATCTAGTTTTTCCAAACTTTCGTCAGGATTTAGGTCAGTTGTATCAATTTTTCAACCAGTCGCTTCCGCTGCGGAAATATTAACTTGGTCTCGCTGGTCTCTTTCTTTTAAATCTTTTTCCACTTCCCCCAAAGTTAAATTTTTGCCTTCATTTTGGAGTTGAAGTTGCCTTCTTTTTGCTCGGGTTGGCAAATCAGCGGTCAAGAAAATTTTCACTTCAGCTTCGGGTAAAACTTTAAAAGTAATGTCTCTGCCGCTGACCACAAAACCTTTATTTTTGGCGAGACTTCTGATTAACTGGTAAATTATCAAGCGCAATTCTTTAATCGGTGCAAATTGGGAAGCCAAATTGCCAATTGCTGGTTGGCTCAAAATGCTTTTTTGCCTTTCTAAGCCTTGGAGGAAAATTGCCGGATTTTTCGCTGCTTCCTCTTTTTGCTGTGAGCAAATACTTATAACTTTTTCTGTTTCTCAATAATTTAGGTTGTTCTCTTGACAGAGTTTCGCAAAATAACGGTAAAATAAACCGCTGTCAATAAAACGATAGTTGATTTTTTGTGCTAAATTTTTTCCTAAGGTGGTTTTTCCCGAACCGGCCGGACCATCAATCGCAATATTAATTTCAGACATTTAACTTCTTATCTTAATTTTTAGCATTTTTCTTTGGCTCACGCAATATCTGTTTATTTACTTAAAACTTTCTCTTGACTTCGTGGCAAATTATTTCTCTAAATTTTCTTTGTTCAGAATTAACTTTACTTACCATTGACTCCGAAAATTCACTTTGGCTAAATTCTTTTATTGTATCATTCTACTACTGAAGCAAAATTAATTCCTTCAATCTCTTTTTCTAACTCTGCCATGGAAGGATAGCCGGAATAAGTAATTTCTAACTTTTCTTTGTCTAATTTCAAAAAACCAGGAGCCTTAACGTTTTGTTGAAGTTGTTGTTGAATTAATTTGTTATTCCGCATTTTTGCTTCCAAGACGATAACATCGCCGGGTTCCACTAAATAACCAGGCTTGTTTATTTTTTTTTGATTAACGAGAAAATGATACTGAGTGACCCATTTGCGAGCTCAAAGCAGGGTGCTAACTAAGCCAGAGCGAAAGATTAGATTATCCAAACGGGATACTAAATGAGTTAATACGTGTTGAGCAGTATTGCCTTCTTTCCCTTCTAGTTTAAGAAAGAGATTTTTTAGTTGCTTTTCTTTCAGACCATAAGCGAAGCGTATTCTCTGTTTTTCCCGATTTTGAGTGCCATAAAGAGAACCTTTTTTCCTTTTAATTTTCTTTTGACCATGCTGACCCGGAAGAGTGGTTCGCCTTTTACCACGACTAAATTCTTTTTTATTTCTGAGCAAAGAGAATCCTAAGGCTCGCGATTTTTTTCAAATCGGCTGTTTTTCCATATTAATAATTTTAAGCAAGAAACATGTTTTGTTTAGTTTGCCAAATTTTTTTATTTAAAAATAACTATTATGACTAAAGACGCAAAAAAATATATTGACGAAAATCTTGTGAACAAAGGAAAAATTTATTCTCTTGACCTTAGCAACCGGGATTTAGCCGAAACGGAAGAGAAAATAGACTTAAAAGAATTTGTCAACTTGACAAGAATTGATGCTTCGAATAACAAACTTACTAATTTGGATTTTTTATCTACCTTGCCCCATCCGGAAAAACTAAAATGGTTAAATGTTTGGGGTAATGAAATAAACCAAGCAGATTTTGCTTTCTTTTTTGCCAATTTTCCTAACTTAAATTCAATCAATTTAGAAAACAATCCCTTGGGAGGTGGTAATTTAAGGGAGTTAAGTTGTCAACAATTTTCCCGTTTAGTTAAATTAATTCTTGAAAAGGAACCTTTTTAATTGACCTTTTAGAATACACCGAACAATTATTAAAGCAACAGCAAAATCAAACTTCCGGGGGAGAATTAATAGCCCAACAACTCCAACAAACTCATTTATCACCTAGAGATTAATTTTATTGAAAAATTTTTTCTATTTAGAATTTTAATAAAATAACGAAAAGAGAGAAAAATTATATATATAAATATAATAAAAAAGTTATGAAAAAAATGAGGAACAAAACGGAAACATTTAAAATTCACACAATTTTTTTGCCAAGAAGGAGGAATTATTAAATATGTCAATCGACCCACGAACTAAAAAAAAGTATTGCGAAATTCTAGGAGTTTCTATTAATGCTTCAAAAAGTGAAATTAAAAGAGCTTACTTCGAGAAGTCCCGAACAGAACACCCTGACAAGCATGGCAACTCCGAAGAGGCTAAAACTAAATTTCAGCAAATTAAGAATGCTTATGAAAAATTAGATAGCAATAATTCAAATGAAATTGTATGCTTACAATGTGATAAAGTATCCAACCCATGACGTGATTGCCATAATTTTTCAACGCAATTTTGCTCAGGAGAGTGCCATGATAATTACAGAGCAAATAATAATCACGCCAATGGCAATTCATCAGAAAGAAACAGCAACCCCCCATGCTCCATGTGTCGCAATCATATTAATGGAAGTCCTTATGAAATGTGAACGGTAGAAAACAGTGCTTTTGTGTTTTGCTCCTATACGTGCTTGCCTAATTGTGCGAATTGTTTCCGAAAATGCTCTAAACGAAGCGGACATAATATAAAAATCAGCAGAAATAGAGGAATTGCTTTTTGCTCTAATAATTGCTATGAAGCATTTACGCAAAGAGAAAGTGGTCATAACCATACAAACACGCACACACACACACACACAGAGAGAGAGAGAGGAGAATGACCCTAACTCGGAAGATTATTACAGCAATCATTACAACAATTACCGCCAAGAAGCAGAAACTTGTAGCCAATGTAATAACCCAATAAGCGGTCAAGGATATACAGACGGAAGTCGGAATTTTTGTGCTTCTTGTGCTCAAAGAGCCTATGGCAAAACTTGCACCAATTGTAAAGCCCAAGGTATACCAAGAAACGATAATGGTTGGGAAAGAACAAGAAATGGCGATTGATTTTGTTCGCAAAGTTGCTGTGATGATTTTGTTCGCAAATTTCATGAAGAAGAAGAAGAAGAAAAACCAACTTGCTCGCAATGTGGTAGTTTCAATGTTCGTTATGTTCTGGAAGAGAGCGAGGAAAAGCTTTGCCGTCAATGCTTTGAGAAAATGAAAAACAATTGAGAAAATGAAAAGAAAGAGCCACCAAAAGGAGGATTTTTTGAAAATGATAGCCCTAACGGAGACCAATTTTCCCCAGTAGAAAATGAATTTACGGATAACCCTGCCTCTAAACCTTTCGAGGAAGAAAAAACTCCACAGGAGGAAGCAAAAAAACCTCAACCCGAGCAAAAATCACCCTCCCGCACAAATCCTCCAATAACCAAAATTCAAAAAAGCACTATTAACGAAATCAAGCAAGAATTAACCAACCAAGAGGAGGAATTAGATATCGACTGAACAGAAATTAATCTTTCTCCGACCAAATTAGTTGAAGAAATTCAAAAATTAGAAAACCCAGCGGATATTGAAAATTACAAAAATAATCTCAAAGAGCAAATTCAACAAAAAAGAGAACAAAAATTAATTATTATTAAAAATAATGTCATTAACACTATTAAAGAAAAGTTAAAAAACCAAAAAGGAGAATTAAATGACAAATACAAAGATTTTGAAACTCTTATTAATAGCCAAGCCAGCGTTCAGCAAATTGCCCAAATCCAAGAGGAAATTTTGGCTTCTCTTAACCAACAACAAACCCAAGCCGCAAAACTAGAAACCAAAAAAGAGAATGATTGGGGTAAAAAAATTGCTCTCGGAGCCGTGATTTTAGGAAGTTTAGCCGGAATTGGTTTAGTTATTTGAAAACTAGTGGAAAATAAACCAAGCAGAAGCAAATTAAACTAAAACTATTAATATTATGAACGACACAGAATTAAATATAGAAAGTAAGAAAAAATATCATAAAAAAAGATTTATCATTTATTTAGTGCTCTGAATTTGCTCCGAAATTATTAGTGGCATTGCTAGTGCCTTAGGGGCTTTTGCCGGTGCCGGCTTAGGAGGAGAAAGCGGTGCCATTGGCGGAGCTTTAATTTTTATGATTATTGGAGCGATTGCTTCTATTGCTTTTCTTGTTTTGTGGATTTACCATTTAGTGAAGTGAACGAGCACTAATTAATAAAGTTTAATTTGCTAAATTTTCTAATAATTGTTTTAGTTCTTGGTAATGAAAACGAGTTTTGTGGTAATCAGGAATTAGTTGGAGGATTTTCCGGAACTTTCAAAAGATGCTTTGAATGCTTAAAGACAAAAGATAAACCAAAAAAGCGTCAGAAAAATCAATTGCCGTAAAGCGATAGTAAAGAAAATAAAAAATTACGCTTAAGCCCGGAATAATTAAAATTGGCAAGTTAAAAATTATTTTGTGGAGAAAATAGAATCTATTTTGTCTTAAATTATGGTCCAGGAGCCAAAAAATTCTGGCTATTCTTTCTTGCTTTTGTTGCTTGTCCCCCTCATTTAAACTGGTTAAAGTAAGTTGAATTTGTTGACTTTCGGTGTAGGTTCGTTGCTTTTTCTCTCAGTCTTTTTGCTTCCGTAAACCAGCCGTAAGAAACGTGAAAAAAAGAAAAGCCAAAATAACGATTAAATTAAACCAGAAAACCAAAGTTTTTCGTTCTCCTCCAATACTTCTCCTGTTCAAAAAAAAGCCTAAAAAATAAGTACTAAAAGCAATAATTATCAAATTGCGAAATAATTCGCTGGAAACATTAATAAAATGAAAGGACAAGCGGGAACATGGTGAAAAATAGCGTGATTAATTTTTTCTTGGTGAACCTCAAGTGTCTCAGGAGACGATTGCGAACAGCGATAAATTATTAACTTCTTGAGATAATTTTTGCTTAAATCAACACAGTAATATTTTAAAAATAATAAGAAGTTTTCCCCCTAAGCCTCGTTAAATCACCTAGCATCCGATGACCTAATTTCGGCTTTTTTTTCACTTTTATCTATATATTAATTTTAAACCTGACCTACCAAAATTAAACCACCCTGACCTACCAAAACCACCCAAAAGAAAAATCCCACCAACCAAAAACCACCCAAAAAAACCCCAACTAAAACCAACCCATACGGGCCCCATCACACCCCCGACACTCTCTCGTCCTCTCTCGCTTGATTTTCTCGCATTCTAACGAGAACCAGAGCAATTTTGCTAAAAAGAAAATATGAACGAACCAGAAAAATTAACCCCTGCTCAAATTGCTGAAAAACAGGAAATAATAAAACAAAAATATGAAGAGGATGTCAAAGAAAAAGAACAACAAATCTTAAACCTCCAAAACAAACTTACTGATAAAGATAATGAAATCTTTGAGCTCCAAAAAACCAACCAAAACTTAGCCCAAGACCGGGACGAATGAAAAACCGAAGCCCATCGAAATCGTCGGATAGAACAAGCCAAAAAAGCCACCAAAGAACAAAACGACTTTAAAACCGAATACATTAAACTCCAAGAACAAAAAGGTTGAAAGTGAAGCGAAGAAAGGGGGTGAACTAGATAATGAACAATCCCAATCCCATCTTAGAAAACCTCCAACAAAGAGTAATCCAAGAGCAACCCGTCAAGTTAATCTATGCCGACAACGACTTTTCCGTCTTTGACAAAGGCTCGACTGAATTCTACGGCTCGGAAGACGAATTCATTTCCGACCAACCCTTAGAAGGCATCAAGTGAGCCAAAACCTTAGAAGGCAAAGACTTTAAAAAACTCCCCGCTGTCTTTTCTTGCAAACTGGGCATCCAAATGGACGAAGTCTTTTATACGGTCTTTAATAAGAAAAAAATGAAGCAAGCCCTCCAATCCCCCGCCCACCAAACTGCCCTGATTGACCGGCTCATCGACAGCATGAAAACCAAAGCTATTACCACCCTTAACAAGAAAATCGTCGCCATTATCTCTGATAAGGACAATTACAAAGACGAAGCGTGAGTGGAAATCACCCCCGAGCAAGCTACCATCGATAGCCTAGACAAAGCCATTGCCATTTTAAAACTAATCAAATCGGCCTACAACGGTATGGACGAAGTCTCCACCGCTTACAACAAGGGCTACCAAAAGCCCGGAGACACTGATTGAAACGAAGTAGAAACCAACTGTGAAACCCCTAAATCCAAAGTCCTCACTATCGACCCCGATTTCCTCGATGACCTGGAAATCCACTTTTTAGCTGACGTGGCTCGCGACAGCAACCTTAATCCTTATAAACTCTTTAAGGCAGTTATTACCAAGAAATTAGAGAACGGAGTTTTAGCCACCATTCACGACGAAAAATCCGTCTTTTACCGAATTATCAACCCGGAAGAAATCCAGCACGAGAAAACCCTCGGGGGAGGCATGGAAAAGTTTGCTTACCACGTAGAAGTAGTCGGGGGAATGATACCCTTCACCAATAGTTGAGCCTTGGTAAATAGAGGAAATTAAAGGAGGTTATGTATGATTATTATCACCCGTCAAAGAGAAGCCTTAAAAAGCCAAAAAGTCAAAAAAGACCTCCGCTCCATTCTCACTAAATGAAACTGAGGAAACACTCCCTTTCAAACTAGCCAAGAATTCTTAAATAAGTTTGCCCCCTGGGTCAACGAAAAAATCAAACTCGGAGCAGAAGTGCAAACCCTTTTAACTCGGAAAGGAGTAAGCAAATTGGAGGATATCACCTAATGAACTACCGAGAAAAGCAATTAAGGCAAATAATCAAAAAGGCTTATGTTCCCAAAGCCCAGCACCACCAATTAGCCCAAGAACACCACAATCTCCAATTTGCCCACCAACAAACACTCCTCGATGTAGACTACCAACTCCAAGTCCACACCAAGCAAGAAAATAACCAACTCAAAAAAGACCTC
>CAUDNR010004095.1:0-16765 GCA_958430865.1 Entrophospora sp. SA101
GAATAAGTATTTGTATTATTATTTATTATAAATTCTAATCTACTCTTATAACCAAGATTAATATACAGTAAAATTTTAATTAAACTGTTGATTGATTGTTCTTTCACTTGGTCAAAAAGTGACATTAATCTTTTCTTTCTTTTCTTTTAAAATTAATATAAATAAAAATTCTAAGATAAAAAGTATTAATAAAACAAAAAGATGTCCGAAACACGATTGGGCAGCATTTTGATAAATCCGTTTTATTTATTATTATTATGTATATTTTTGAATAATAAGTTGTTTTTAATAATTTAATAAAAATGCTAGAGAAGTGAAATTTTACATGCATAATTTGACGAACAAATGTTATTTTTTTTTTAATTTTTTATTATGTATGTTTAAAGGTGTGCACGGCTTTTGTCCATATTAACATATCATTTCTAATTTGCCAAATATTCATGAAACCAATTATCAAAAAATTTTTAAAAATAATGGCAAATCAACCAACAAGAACTGATGAATGAAATTAGAAACATTATTATCAATTGTTTTATTTGAATACCAATCATGTGATTTGGAATTAATAATGAATGGGGTTTTCACCATTAGAAGATTTCATGATGAAGATATATAAATCAAATAATAAAACCAATTATTTGTTTAAATGTATTTTTTGCTTCATTAAAACAGGTAAAATTAGACTAAATGTTTTTCTAGTAGAATAATAAACTAAAAAATTATTAGAAAAAAGTGGCACTCATCACATTGAAGCAGGAATAAAATACCACGAATTTAAACTATGACCTTCTGATCCCGACCTTTCTTGGTGATTGATTGACCATATCAACTGAAATTGCTCCATCATTTTCTTCACCCTCTTCACTATCAATATACGTCATAATTTCTGTCACACTTGGTTGAACCAGATCCTGATTGGATTTTAAGAAAAACTTCAGATCAAATTTGCAAACTTGCACTAATACAAAAGTCAAACTTACCCTCATTTTCCATAAATTTTGTCCAAATTTCGGAAAGTGTTCTCATTGTTATTGGATACTCGAATTTGAATTCGAGCTTGAAATAATATATTGCTGAAAATAGCATACACATTGAATAAGCGTAAAATTTATGATCTATAATTTTAGATTGATCATCAGAGTATATATTTCTAATACTAAAGTAACAGGATTGCACAACTTACTATAGATTTGGGTTCCATAAAGCTTTATACTTTGAAGTCACCAGGATACTTGATGATGATATAGTTCATAATTATTTTCAACATTTTAACAATTTTGTTCCGATCACCCACATAATGGGTATGATCTTGCTCATTTGGAGAACCTGATACTTCCATGATCACATTTTCTAATTTTGATATCGGCAATGCTTATGACAAGGCCAATCTTATTACCGTGACTACATCTATAATTATCTTGGAGTAATTCGTTCTTTAAAATTGCTGATGCTTTTAACATTTTCTCTCCCCTATTAAAGAAATAAGTTGTATAAGTCTGAGCATAAACTAAACAAGAAGAAATGGTATTTACTAATCCAGTTTTAAAGACTTATTGTCCTTAAAAAGCAATTTGAAAATTTGAGAACAAAATTTATATTCAATCTTTTCTTCTGTAAACTTGTTATGACAATCCTTGAATTGGTGTTTGCTATAGTAATTTCAAAGGTTCGCACGTCAGCAAGATCAACTACATTAAATGCAGGGAAAACCTTAAGCCGGAAGATACTTACAAGATCTTTGCAAGCTTTAAAGTTTGCTTCTTATATTTTTCATTAGAAGATTCCTGTAATTTAACCTTCTTGTTTTTGAGGACATTCTCCAATCGCACCCAGGTTGCCTTTTTTTTACTGATGAAGAAATTATTAGAAGCCAAATCCTGAGGTTGATGATTCTGATGAAGAGGAAGAAGTGGAAATGATGGTTATTTCTGATAAAGAGGCATTAAATAGTTTTAGAAAAAGTGATTCAATATTTAAAAAATCCACCAGATAATTTTATAATTAACTATCAAGAATTAAAAATGATTAATAGTTTAAATCAAAAATTCATAAACATGTTTAGGATAATGCAAAATAACTTATTATTATGTTAGACAGTTTTATTTACTATGTATCTATATGTTGTACATGAATTTATTTGTGTTATTAATAAAAAATTGATCTTGTTATAAGAGACTTTTCAATTTATTATAATAAGTCCACTATAATGAGCTTTGACTGTAATCACAATTAATTGAGGTGCCATCTTTATTTCCAAATCATTGTATGCCTCATCCCAGACAAATTCACCAATATTGTCAGGTCCATTTATGTATATATTATCAATCATTAAGCTGTTTTAGAGAGCTCAAATTCTTAAAATTATCATAATAATCATTCAACACATTCTAGTTCCATTAAAAAAGAATGATTAAATTATTCTAATTAACATGTATTTTGTGTATCCAAAATTTATTGTACATCTCAATATAATTACTGTTTTTAATAATTGGTCAAATAGCTTTAGAGATTTCCTTTCGATAGCTGAATCTCCATCACTCAGTAAATTACGTCTTATATTACCAAAGACTCTTTTGTTATTACCATCAAAATCTGTAGTGACAATTGTTGTATCATTATTCTCAGCCGTGGTGTCATTTATTTCATGATTTTCCATTATGGCTTGAATTAAATTATAAAAATATTTGATCTTATATTTTAAAATGTTATTATGATCAATGTTGATTTGATTCTGATTAGGATGTTGATTATGAGTCAATGATGAATGATGTCAATTAAAATAATATTTAATATTTATGTGAGAGTGTATTATTTAAAGTCGTCAATGAATATTTAAGTGAAAATAAGGTTAGAATACTACCCCACCCTCCCTATAGTCCATATTTAGCACCCTGTGACTTCTTTCTGTTCCCTAAAATCAAAAAAGAACTGGGTGGAAAAAGTTTTGATAGTATAGAAAATCTTGCACATGCTGTTCAGGCAATTACTGATAATGTCACAAGTGATGAATATCAAAACTCTTTCCAGGAATGGCAAAGGCGGCTGAAACTTTGCATAGACGTTAATGGAGAGTACTTTGAAGGAATGCAATAGTTTTTTAAAAAAATCAAAATGTAATTTAGTTAAATAAAAATCGATTCTCAAAACTTTTCAGACACCCCACATATTGTTAAATTTGTATAATATATATTTATTTCATAAATAATAGAAACAAGGTAGTTTGTTCTTGATTATTGTTAAATTAATGGTTTTGTATTATTAAATAAAATTTGCTTCCGATATCTACTTGATAAAACTTATATGTCACGAAGCCTCTTCTCAATATTAAATTTTTGTGTAATATGATCGACAAAAATCATTACCAATTATAAGAATATCCACCATGCTTTATTAACTGTCATTTAAAAATAAACCATCCGCTTAACCTGCTACTAAATGGTAATAGAAAACAAAAAAAGAATTTTCTTCTATATGAGTGACAAATCAAAAGCTCGGTTTTTTATTTCAGAATTCCAAAAACTTCTATGTATGAATGAATAGCTGATACAATTAAAAAAGAGCGAGTGTCACATCGATGTTCCTTATCCAAAGAATCTATTGTTTTTGCTAACCTAATATTAAAGCAAAGTTATTATTGCGGTGTGAACTTTTTGAGCATACACTATCCTTCCAAATTCCACAACATACGGAAGAGCTTTTATTACCATTACCACTACTATATTGATGATTTTCGCAAATGAACTAAAACGAACTATTTTACATGTTAAGCTGTACTATCATCCAAAATACCGACTATTCCTATTCGCAATTCTTGGCCATATTCGAATATTCAAAAGTTTTTGGACAAAATATTTGAATTACATTCGAATTTTCGAGCATTCGTAGTACTTTGGTAAAAAGTCTTGAATCACAAAAATTTCATATAATGAAACGTTTATTTATGATAACGACATTTTTTATAAAGTTAATATTAATTTCACAATCTAAACCAGTGTTAGTGTTGTTATTATTATGCAACGGAATTCGGAATCTGGAATCATGTATCCCATTGTTCCATTTCATTGATGCAAGGTCACACTGGAATTCGAAGAATTCAACCAATGAAATTTAAAACAATATAAATATAGAAACATGTAAATAAAATATATACATAAAAAAGAAAATTCTTGTCTATTATTCTAAATCTTTTTGATCTATTTTGCGATTCTTTTTTTCGCAGTGTTTGGAATCCTTAAATCCTGAGCTTCTGTTTTACCATACTGAATCCTATTGTTGTACATCATTTACATATTGTAAGACAATTTATCCTTATATTTTTATCAGTATAAACAAATTCATGGAATGCATGATTTGATTTCCCACCAAGATTAATTGACATTTTTTCAAAATATTCAAAATAAAAAGTTAGTAACACCGGAATAATCATTGGAACACTGGGAACATGAAAATTCCAGTGTTCCAATGATTATTCCAGTGTTCGCATAATATTAATACCCTTGTTCATGTTCCAGTGTTCAATATTCCAGTTATTTGTCACGTTAACATCACTTGTCACAATGATTCAATAGTAACAAAGGCAATAATTTTCCCTATAATTTAAAAGGTATGACAAAATATTACACGGCGAAATGTATTTTATCGTCAAAGGCACATTAATGAAAAAGGAAAGTTGACGAAAATAGATAAAATTTTCGGTAAACTAAAAAACATTTCAATTATTTATTTAAACTCTTTTATATATATACATATACACACTTTAAAATATTTATACCGTCAAAGACTATTATAACTCCTCATCTAAAAGAAAATTAGAAGAAAACGAAAGGAAGAACCTGACACTATAAACATTGGAAAAACACAAACTACAAGAGAGTGCGATAATGATTATAATTATTAAAGATATTAATTAATTTTTTAACTGATTCAGCTTTAGCAATATAAAAATTTTTGACATAATTAACAAAGTGTCAATTTTTAACCTAATTTTTTAAAAAACGTCATCTAGAAGGGAATTTATCAGGAAATTCATATATTTTTTGTGCCAAAATAATGTGTTAATTTATAGTTGAAAAAAAATTCATTGTTTTTGTACCATTTTTTTGTAACATGTTTGATATAATTATAATTTAATTCTTCTTTATGGTTGACATGACAGCCAAAATTTAACGATTTCTTTGATGGTTCTATAATAAATATGAATCCTATTTAAGGATTCCAATTCCTGCTATAATTTATCACGCGGAATTCTTTATAAATCACAAAATATATTAGTTGATGGTTATTAATAAGTTAATTACGAATAAAAATAACAACTTATACAACTTATACAACTTATATAACTTACAAAACCCGTAACAAATTATTAAAGAAATTTTTTTTGTTGTTTCTGTTGTTGTATCTTAATCCATTGGCTAATGCTAATTCAATTATCGTTCATTTTGTCCTTTTGGTTGAGATTTTATTCTTTTAAATTACTTGTTTTTTATCTGTATACATGTATACAATAATAATGATAATAACACAACAACAAGTGAGAGATTGAGATCAACACAACAAAAATAATTATGTTCTATATACGATATCGCATTTCAACGAATCAGAAAATTGCGTATCCATTTAGAAATTAATTTAAATTATATTATGCGCTAATCATGTTACAACGGATTCACGTGATATACAAGGTTATAATTTCCCAATTTCCCAGATTTTACCACATTACTGAAATTTCCAAATAATGATTTTACACGAATAATTCTCTGGTATTATTCCTTTAGATTATGAAGAACAAGTTGGAGATCAACGCAAATATAAACGATCAAAGAGATGTCCTTGATAATTTAATTGACAGATTAAATTTCAGTTCAGCATTAACAACAGAAGAATATATATCAATTGGTGATGATTAGATTAATGAAATGCCAACCAGAGAGGAAATTCTTGGTTCTTTTGAGCAAATTGAAGAGGAAGATGTTATTGTAAGTAGTACGTACAACTATTTCTAATATGAAACTGTAAAAGCTTTTGAAACTGCTTTTAATTTTCCTGAACAAAATAATATGAATTAAAAGCTTTAAAATCATTGAAAAAGAAAATAGAAACATATAGTATTCAAAATTCAATACAAATAAACATTACCAGTTTTTTCAGGCGCTTGATTTTTGTAAATTTTACGGATTTAGGTTGACCAGTCACTTATTATTATGCTTAGACCCGTTGAAACGAGGTTTGACGGTATAAAAATATAAAGCAAAATTGACATTGAGAGCCAGATTACTTTCGATTTTATTAATAACTTGTTTAAAAATTTTTCTCAAGTAAATATATATTATGATGAAACCATATTTTAAATTTGGTGACGATTGCTATGTAAATTCAAATGTTACAACCTGTATATAGACGGGTTTGATGGAAGAAAGTGTTAGACAAGATGAACGAAGCTTTCAAAGCAAGCTTTGTAAATATACCGATGAAAGTTTATCAATTATTCAATAAGTTATATGGGTGGGTTTGGTGGAAACAAGTGTTAGACAAGATGAATGAAGCTTGCAAAGCAAGTTTTATAAAATATACTGATGAGCGTTTAGCAATTATCCAGCAGTTGTATATAAGTATTTCAAAATTCAAAAAAAAAACGTAAATACTCTTTACCTATTACTATATATCTTATATCTCATTAAACATTTAACCGAATTGGTTCAAAGAAAGTCTGAATTTTATTGTAAATCATATTCAAAAATTATTTATAGTTAATACTGTAATATGTAGTGATATTAATTTATTAATGATTTTAAATCACAATTCGTTGACGCTTTTTTGATAATAATATTAAATGTCTTTTTACATTCCTCTTCTCCTTTTTTGACAATTGTATATTATTGTTTATATTATTTGGTCATTATAATCATTACTACTTAGGTATATAGGAATAAATGTAAAAGAAAGACCTATTTATTTATTGTGTTTATTTTTAAAATAAATGATTTTACTATAAAGGACATACTTAAATCGAACGAAAACTATGAAAATATTCACAATAATTACAATAATTACATTATTTGGACATTTATTTCTGCAATTAGACGCGCTAAACAAATTTCTACATATGAGAGTATAAATGCAAAATTCGATTTTAAGACTGGATTATTTTCGGTTTTATTAACAACTTGCTTTAAAATTTCTTAAAGAAGATGTTTATAAATAAGTTATATCTCAAATTTGGAAGTGATTGTTACATGACAAGGGCATTAAACAAAGATAAATTCCAGATATACACAAAAGGATAATTATAATAATAATAATAATCTATTCTAAGGGGATAGATAAGGAAGGTTACAATATATCCTTATTATTTTGTCAAATAATAAACAATAGAGGTGTATATATATGTTATTAGTATATCATTTCCATATATATATATATATGCCCATATAATAAATACTTTAAATGCCCACCCAATTCCTGGGAAAGGAAACTATGCCCTATTACTATTTTTTATTTCCTGTTACTATTCCTATTACTATTTAATTTATTTATAAACTGGGGAGGAGGACATATAATTTCACCTTATGCGGACAATATATTTTTAGGATCATCCCTTTACTCCGGAGATAGAAAATTAAATGAGGAGTTTCTGTTATCGTCATTGTTTACAAACCCGTATGTTGTAGCAGTTCCTAAAATAATAAATTCATAAATAACCGTAGTAGAATTAAGAGCGTTAACGACCGAATCGGGTTATCACCATATGGCAAGTAAGTAGTGGTATATAAATAGAAATGACGACATTGGACCCCGGAAATGATTCGCTAATCTTAATATAATTACAGTTGTGTAACGTTTATACTTCTTTACGAAAAACGGAAAAGAAAAGAAATATAGTCTTTTTAACAAAATACAATTACTAAAATAAAAAAGTAATTCTTCGACAAAGAGTAGAAAATTTCTATTATCGAGGGTCATCATTATATGATTATGAAGAAAATGCAACAGCGTGTAATCATTTAATTAATTGATTGTTTTACATTAATATTGATATTCAATGATGCCATATTGTATCTTTAGTATTAGTATTAGTAGCGATAGGTGGTTGTGATTGTGGTGATGATAATAAAATATGATAATGATGGTAATAACAACAGCTAGCACAATTCACAATTGGTTTTATTACGTATAATAATAAATATGAGGAAGTGGCTACTACTACTACGCTTATTACTTATACTAGCCTGTATATATATATAAAAGCATGGTTTTTACATAATGTGTGTGATACATACAAACATATTTATTATATATAGCATAAATGCCCTTAATTCTAATTTTAAAAAAAATAAAATAACAAACAATCTCGTGATCAACATAAGGAGAATTCTAAAAAAAAAACTATAAAAATCATTGATTATTCCATCATTCTTTTTAAAAAAACAAGTGTCTTCATTTAAAAATTTAAATAATTATTCCAAGGTTTTTTTTTTTTTAATTAAAAAAAAAAATCGTATGTATTTATTTCAATAACATCGAACGAATATTATTTTTGAAAAAAAAAAATAAAAAAAAAATGACTATTTTTGTTCCAACGACGAAAAATTTTCAGTCAATTCATCAAAATCGTAGGTTTTTTAATTTCAAATTGAAATTATTCACAGTTATTCGTTACAAAAATTAAAAATTTATACAATTCATATTAAATGCATTTATTAATCAGAATAAAAATAACAATTATTATATAAACCATCAGCTTGTAATAGAATGGAATCAATCGAAATAACTGCAAATAGTAACAGCGCGACTACGACAAGTATGGAGGGAATTGTAGCTACAATTCCAGAGAAAACGTTTATCGACTCCACAGGAACAGAAACCTTAACGAAAAATCACAATAGGCAAGAAAATGGCAGTAACCAAAATGTTAAAGGTCATCAATCAAATCTTGGCGATGCTAGCGATAACCAGGGAAAAAATATTTTGGCGGAAAGCCTTGTCGGTAAGTAAATAGTTGATAATATTAAAAATATTTTGATTATATTGCACTGTTGTTTTATGTATTGTTTATTATTTTATATTTATATAGATGCTTTTTTTTTCATATTTGGTGTGTATTAGAAACAACTATCTTAATAACCAATGTGATTTGGTGCAATTTTCCTTTACTTCCAAACGTTCAAGTAATTCCACTTCGCCTATACATCCAAGAAACATTGAAAAGGTCAAGAACTTCTTTGTCGACTTTGCAAACAGCTCTGCTCTACCTTTTAAGAATAAAACCGAAAATTGGATCCATTTACTTAAACTTGAGCTCATCCTCCAACTCAAACTTGAACTCGAGCTCAAACTCGAACTCGAATCCAAATATTATAAATATAGATTCTGCAACATGTGGTCGAAGAATGTTTCTAGCATCATTGATTGTTGCGTCGAAATATTTACAGGACAATAATTATTCAAATAATGCTTGGTCGAAGATTAGTGGGTTATCACTTAAAGAAATTAATTCGATAGAACGAAGATTTTTACAATTGATTGTTTACAACCTTTATGTTTCAGAAGAAGTGTTTAACAATTGGACAAATTTGTTGGATTCTCATATAAAAACAATATTGAATAATAATGATAGTCCTAATGATAACAATAACAATAACAATAATAATAATAAAGATAACAATAGTAACATTGATAACAAAAGTAATTATAGTAATGATGGTAATGTTAATAGTAATTTTAGTAATAATAATATTAATAATAGTAATACTGGTAATAGAGGAAATCAAACAGCCGATAATCACAAACGAAACTTTTTCATGATAAATTCTTCCACAACCACAATCTCTTCTAAAGAATGCGAGATTAAAGGCTAAACTTATTGTGACAGAATATAAAAACTTTAATAAATAAACAAAGCAAGTTCATTTTTTTATTGAATATCAATCTAATATTAAAATGAATAAATCATTTATATGAATTTCCAAATTTGTAAATAATTCTCTTTCATAAATAAAGTAATAATTAATTGGTTGTTTTTTTTTATTAATCAATTTACAAAGAAGGAAATTTATAAATCTCAAATGATTGATTTCTTTCAATACAGGTCATAATTAATAAAAAATAAAAAAAAAAATTTCCAAAAATAATTTCTTTTTTTTTTAAAAAATTAATTTCTCAAAGAAATTTTATAACAATTAATCAATCAAACAACAACCAAAAAAATGTGCTTTGTAAGTATTTCTTTCTTTCTTTCTTTCTTGTTCTTGATTTAAATTTCGTTCACTAATGATCATGTTTTATAGCGTGTAACTTGTAGAAAGTGTAACAAATATACATGGTCTGGATGTGGCAGACATGTTGATTCTGGTATATTAAAATTGATATTATTATTATTATTATTTATTTACTCTGTTTTTTAATTGTTTTAAAAGAATGTTATCCCAAAAAATATTTTGTTTCTTTCTTTCTAAAATAAAAAGTCATGAAAGATATTCCGAAAGAAGAAAGATGCACTTGTAACGAAATAAAAGCACCAGAGACGGAGACAAAGACAGAAACAAAGGCGAAACAGGTATATAATAATAATAATAATAATAATAATAATAATAAATAATAATAATAATAATAATAATAATAATTAGTATTATTATTTCTTAATGTTGTTGTCATGATGACATTTTATTTATTCATCTTTATTCTTCTCACCCGTATATATTATTAGTAAATCACTATTGGTGGCTACAAATGACTTATGCTAAATTTTACATATAATAATCCCCAATTTCTAATTTTTTTTTTTTTGTAATATTTATTATTATATTACGTGATTAGTTTGTCCGGGGGATAATTATGTGTTATAATTAGTGTAGTTTAAATAAGTAAAAACGTGAGATGTTGTTATTGTATTACTATTATTTTACCATTTTGCCTATCAAAATATTTTTATAAATTGAGTTAAAAAAAAAAAGTGTTGTGTGTATATTATGTAAAAGAAAATGTCGACAAAATTGCTTTCAGTTTTTTCTCGAGATATTTTTAATCTTTTGGAAAATTTAGAAGAATTTAATGTTACAATACATGTTGGTGAACAACCTAATGTTAGAATATTTCATGCGCATTCTCTTATCCTAAAAGCTCGTTCCTCTTATTTCAATACTGCTCTATCTAAACAATGGGCAAAACAAAAAGATGAAAAAAATATATTAAATCAACCAAATATATCTCCTGAAATCTTTGAAATCATATTAAGGTATTTACAACTATAAAGTTACACGCACACATATACATTTGATAAATTCTTGAGTGATATTAATATATAATATATAATAGTTATATTTATTCAGGTAAAATTTCATTACAGGAAAGAACTATAACAGAAATTTTAGAAATTTTATCTGCAGGCGATGAATTATTATTAAATGATTTGTTAGACTATATCCAAGATTATTTAGTTGATACAAAAGCAGATTGGTTACCAAATTACATACTAGAAATTTACAGAAAAACATTAGATCATCAATCATGTGAAAAATTGAGAGAATTCATATTGGCAACCATATCAGCAGATCCTGAATTATTATTCAACTCCAAAGATTTTTTGAAAATCGAAGAATCTTTATTGCTACCAATACTTAAACGTGATGATCTTGATATGGCTGAAGATGAGGTCTGGGACCAAATTGTGAATTGGGGAATAGCTCAAGATCTCGATCTTCATCCGGCCATCAAAGAATGGGATTATGACGATTTCAATAAATTGAAAACTATATTAGATAAATGTATTCCATTGATAAGGTTTTTTCAAATGTCCTCGAGTGATTTGTATGACAAAGTATGGTCTCCATTCAGATTAATCTTGCCCCCTAATCTAGAGGATGATATTGTCAGGTGTCATTTGAAACAAGGTAGTAAACCAATATATGGCATCAACACTCCAAGAGGAAATTCCACTTTAATTGGTCATAAAGAAATGTTACGTATTGCGTGTTGGATTGACAAAAATGATACACCGATCAGCAATAACAGTCATATTAATATCAATGGTAATAGCAATAGCAATAGTAATAGTAGTGCAATAAATATTTCTTCCTCTTTATTATCATCTTCGACTCCAATATCATCAACGTCAACGAATAATAACAACATTAACACGAATAACAGTTCGTCATCTGCCAGTAATATTCCCGCCACAACGAACGAGATGCCTTATAAATTTAAATTGTTGGTTAGAGGTACGAGGGATGGATTTGATTCCAAAACTTTTCATCAGAAATGTGATAATCAAGGTCCAACCTTTGTCATAATGAAGATCTCTTCAACCAATGAAGTAATAGGTGGTTATAATCCAATCAAATGGCAAACTGGTAGTGGTCATTTAGAAACAAGAGACAGTTTCTTGTTTACGTTTGGTAATAGAGATAGGATTGAAGACGCAAAAGTTTCAAGAGTATCAAGGTTTAATTATGCAATAACGCTTAAAGATGATTCCTATGGTCCCTGTTTTGGCGATAAAGATTTATGGATGTATGGTAATTTTGACAAACCGGAAAGTTGTTCATCAAAGGAAGACGATTATGAAACTTGGATAACTAAAAGTCGTAAATTTGGTGTTTCAGAATATGAAGTTTTTAAAATTATTAAAAAATAATTATTTATTGATGCTATCTATTTATATTATTATATTATACATTATTACTATTTATAAAGTGTTTATTAATTTATGTAATTGTTAATATTGTGTAGTTATTAATATATATTATTGTAAATTATTCTGTATCACGAACAAATTCTTGAAAATTTAATTGTCTATTATTATATCTCAAATATTCTTCAATTAAACCTCTCTCACTTGCCCCAGGATTTGATCTTGACCAGCTACTAATGTAAAATGTATCTAAATCACCTTTACAATTCCTTAATACTGATTCAAGAATAACAGCATCTCTTTTCCCCCATTCCATATCTAAGCTAATATTTCGCAATCTTGGTGGCAAAATATTGAATAGCTGTGGCATAAAATCACTAAACTCTCGAGTATACTTGTATGATCCGAACAATTTCAAGCTGATTAGATTTTCAGAATTATTATTTAAAAAATTAATTAACAATCTTTTCGTGTCGGAATCGTGTTTATAAGGAAGTGAAATGCGATTTAGAGTATTTTTGTATTTTGAACATAACGTTTTATACAATCGTTCGTCGATGAATATGTCTCTTCTTATCTGATCGTCGACATAGTAAATATCTTTTAATGTTTTGGAATTTGAATTTAATAAATCCATAAATATTTCAAATAGGCCTCGGAAAGAATTTTTTATATGCAGTTTTGTTAATTTGGAAAGGTTTCTTAGAGGTTGTATAATTCCCTCGTCCGAAAATTCACAATGATCCAAGATCAATATTTCCAAATTACTACATTTTGACAAATGATTGAATTCCGAGGTGATTGTGGTGAATTTTGCATAAATTAATTCAAAACTTTTTAAAGTTTTGAATGAACATTTTAATGCAGAAATTTGGTCCGTTAGTGATGTACCATACGAAAAGATTTTTAAATATTCCAGATTTTTTTGTTTTTTAATTAATTCACTAATCGACCCATTACGATTAGATGTATTAAATGTGTTATCGATCAATTCTAGTCTTCGTAGATTAGTCGAATGTTTTGCCAGATCCATTAACAAGTCACCCTTTTTTGGAACGTAACTGATCGATAATTCTTTTAATTGTGATAGGAAAATTGCCGAATTTTTGCAGTGTAGAAACTTTAATTTTTCTCTAGATTTTCTTCTCGGATAATTCCAATCCAATTTAATAGATTTAAATTTTTTACTTTTAACCAAGATCATCCTACATATTGTACGAATTATCAATTTTGTGTGTCTATGACAGACAATTATTGACCTACAATAATGAATGGTATTATTATTATTATGATCGTCGACATTATCATCAAAATAACAAATAATTGTATAAATAATTACAATTTACTTGTCTGAGTTTTCTCAATCCAATTCTCGACCGATAAATGTAAATTTTTCATATTCAAATCTTCCAAATGTTTCGGATAATCCAGAAAAGCAAAAGTCATCGGCCTATTATTATTGTCCGGTAATTTAACGTAATATCTTGATAAATTTGAAGTTTCATGCTTTGATAAACACTTCAAATAGGAGGCAATAATCGTCGAGCTGACCATATTATTGCTAAAAGGCGCCTTCCACAATATCGGAACAACCAGCTCGCAACAGTGTTTATTAAGTAAAAGGCATGAATGTAATGTTTTAATGTCGTTTGATAAGTGCTTGAATACTAAAGCTAAGCAGTCGTATACTAAGGGGACTTTTGGTTTCTCATCATCAGGAGGCAATGGATTGTCATCGTTTCTTTTAATTTTAATTTTTTCCTTTTTGAAAAAAAAAAAATAGATTCTTTTATACATCAGAAATGATAACAATTTATTATTTGAAAATTAAAATTTATTATTTGAAAAATTAAAATTTAGTGTATTTTAATGAATGCATCATAAAACTTTTTAATAATATTTCTGGGGGTATGATAATATTTATAATAATAAAAATATTGCTTCCTTGTTGAATGAATTTAGAATATAATGAAGGAGATTTGTTAGTTTGAGGTTTTTCATTTTACGGAATACGGATTCCGAAAACTTTTTTTTGATTATTAAATATTATGTAAATTATTATGCAATACTTATTAATTTTTAATTCGAAATTAATATTAAAATTATTGCGGAAGAACGATACCGAAACAATTAAATATTTGTCATTTTCTTGATTGTTTTCTCGTCACATTCGTCATAATATTATCAATTTACTTTGATAATGAACAATAATGATAATGCACAATGATAAAGCTCAATTTTCAATTTTGTTTTGTCATTATTCTCAATCCTTTTTAGATTACCAAACTAAGCCAAATATGGGAATGCATTGTTTTAAATATAGATAGATTTTTACCTATATAATAATAAATAAATTTGCTAGGAACTAATTCAATCTTGTTGGAATTGATATATATATTACTAATGTTGGGAAATCTTTGGTGGTGCGATTGTAAAATATAGGTGTTGGATAATTAATCTAACCCTAAACTTGAGTAGTAACGGTAGAGTTGTCCAGCTATGGCTATAATATTTATACACAATAATAATATCGCAAGGAACTGTTAACAGCTGGATGATGGCATTGTTTATTATTTTTGTTAACATTTAATTAATCCTTTATAAAATCAATTTTCTTTTAACATCTAATTGTTGTTATTATTATGAATTTTATTTTAGCCCAACCTGTTTGTAGATTCCGTTATACCAGTTAATTAACGGAGAAAAAATATGCGTCAACTTGTAAATTAAAGTTTCATCACCAAAATTGTAGATTTTCAATTTGCGGTAGTCTTTATCGTGATTGGTGGTAGACTAAGAAATTCCGGAAAAGTTTGCAGGCATCATGGGATAGCAGAAAAATCAAGAGATTCGGGAAAATATTATAATGAATGAAGTAAAAAAGATATATACTATAATTTGTTCACTCATAGGGAAAGTTTATGAAAACAACCAAATGCTTATTGTCTAATCTTAGCTAGTAACATTATTAATAAGGACGGTAATGGTATGAAGATCAATATCTGAATATCTAGAGGATTTTTGGTCCTTCCAAGATCAATTTTAGCAACTTGTTTTATTAGGATCAACATTTCATTACTTCTTTCTGGTGTGACTTTTCTGCCTCATATGAGACTGTCTCCAGCAAAAATCACCTCCGAGGTCTTTTGGCCAAACTTGTGGTTTTTATTCTATAACATATAGATTGCAATTGGTAAGGATATTATTATTTGCATAATAATAATAATAGTACGGAAAGAATGTACGGAATCTTCCTGTTAAATGCGCCAAAAAGTACGGGATAGGTACGGAATGCATGCTAATACTAATACTAATACGAAACACACACGGAGCACACATGGGATTTACCATTACGGAAAGCATACGAATCCGTTTTTCTGTACGTTTTCCGCACGAATTTCATATTAGCACATCACGTATTCATACGGGATACATACGAGAAAAACGAATTCTATATTGGTATTAGTATTAGAATGTTTTCCGTAAATCCCGTGTGTGTTTCGTATTAGTATTTAGCATCCTATCTCGTACGAATCCCGTGCATTTAATAAATATCAAAAAACGATTGATTTTTTTAGAAAAAGGTTGTGATTGTGGTTGCTCTTCAAGAATTCCCCAAGGAAGAATTTGCAAGAATTATATGAATTCGTTCATTATTATAAGTTTACAAATGAGGAAGCAAAATGAGCCGTCGAGATTTTCTTTATGCTTCCAAATTCAGCAGTCAAAATTTATTCTTTACCACAACTTTCGTTATTATTGGCGCGCACTAAATATACTTGGTCTTTGATGGAATTAAAAAATTGAATAAAGGTGCGTGCTGTAACCATTTGTATTTAATGATTTGCAATTATTATAAGTGTTTAATTAAATTTCATGATTCCAGGGCATATCAAATTCTAATAGCTTTGGATTGATCAAAGAAATTATATCGAAAGATGTCGTAAAAAAGAAATCCCTCATTACTTATAAGTAAATAATGTTTCAAAACCTTGAATTGTTTAATTTTATTATTATTTAAAAATTACAAAAAATCAAAAATACAAACAATCAATCTTGTTATAATTACAATTACAAATCATTAATTAACTCTATGAATTATTTTTCACCAAGAGAAACCTCCCGTTATTAATACTATTA
>CAUDNR010004095.1:16775-39470 GCA_958430865.1 Entrophospora sp. SA101
TAATATAGAAAATATTACTCCGGATTTTCGGGGTTATTGATCAGCGAATTAAGGTCCAATTCGCATTCCGGTGACACATTCATGAATATTCATTAAAGGGAGTTACACTTATCAAAAACAAGTGATTGACACATAATATAAGGAATTTTTGGATGATTTGATAAGTGTAACCCCTTAATGAATATTGATGATTGTGATCATTATCATCAACAACAAACATTCAAATTCTTCAACATATTCAATATCAGAAAGACCTGATAGTGGTCTTTCCTAATCAAGGAGAATTAACAAAATAACTTGTCATTCATTATATGATGTTCTACTTGTTAACAGAGCATCTTTATTAGAACTGATAATATTTTGATTTTATAGATATTAGCTGGTCTATTTTATTGATTTCTTTTGATTCCAATATTTATTTTTGCAAAATGCACATTAATATATTTTTTTAAAAATTATAGATTAATAAAATTTTGTACCTATCTATAATGAGTAATTGATAATATAGTTGATATTATACTAATAAAAGTAATAAAAGCAATAAAAGATAAATTAAAAAATGGATTGATTTAATATTAACATAAATATAAATTATCATTGCTTACTTTGTTAAAATCTAAACAATAGATTTACTAGTTACTACTTGACCGTTTTTTTTGAATTTAAAAGATAGAAGGAAAGAAAAATAATTGGTAGAATTAAAATTATCTAACAAGCTACATATTAAAAAGATTATATTAATACATGTAAAACTTGTATAAATTCAAATTTCAAATCTACCAAAGACCAACGAAACATAAATACCAATTTACAATTAATCCAGTAAAATTATTCACACAAGAGAAATGATGACTATTTTTTTTTGAAAATTTTCTATAAAATAGAAAGATGCATACATTCCTGAAAACACAAATAATATTAAGTAATCCATATATATATGGATTGGTCAGTAATTGTTTTTATTTTTTGAAATAAAAAAAAAGGATTAAGAGAATTGAAATCAGCAAATTAAAACAAGTAAAATAAGATGATGATGTTTATAAGCCAATTATTGATTAAAAAAAAATTATTTTTTAAGATAAAAAAAGTTAAAAACCAATGATTAATATATATGTTTTGCACATATTAATCTTTTTTAATGACGATTATGATTTGCACTTTGAGGAGAGTGGGTATGAGAATGACTTTTTGGTGAATAGCTTCTACTATGACTTCTAGAGGAATCGGATTGACTTGAATGTGAACTGTAAGAACTGTAAGAATAAGACCTTCTACGACGAACTGGTGGTGATCTTGATCTAGATCTAGATCTAGAATATCTTCTTGGTGGAGATCTTCCGCGTCCACGATAACTACTAGCCGTAAATCGTCGAAATGGTGGTGGTGAATTGTACCTCGTAATCGCTTTATACCATAGAACGAATGAAGAAGAAGATAACAATAGCAATTAATATATATATATTATATTTTATATATATTTTAAAAATTAATACATACGTCTACGTCTAATTGGAGGTGGTGATGGTTGACGACGTGGAACCAATGTACAAGATAACATATTTCCATCAAGTTGGCCCTACGCAATTAAACGATATATTGTGTTAGTTAATTACATTATTGATTATTTTATTAACAATTAAGAATTAATGATTTACCCCATCCATATAACTTATAGCTCTTTCCGCGTCATTTCTAGTTTCAAAATTGATATAGGCTGTACCTCTATTTGTTTGCCCTTTTAAAAAGTTTTAAAAATTACAATTAATTAATTGGTTGATTTGATTAAACTGCATTTAACTAATATCATCACATACATTTTTCGTCAATCAATACTTCTATTCGATTAATCCTACCAAATGCACCAAATATTTCTTGTAAATGAGCTTCTTTGACATTTTTTGTTAATTTATTAACCATAATTTTTGTAGGAAGTACAGGCGACAAAGAGGAACGTCGTTGTCTACGTGAAGAGGTATAACTATGATGATGTGAAGAGGAGGTTGGCGGTGGCGGTGATCTAGAAGAATTACGACCTCTTGTCGTTGTTGGTGCTGATGGTGTAGTTGGTGCTGCTGGTGCTGGTGATCTGTTTTCTCTACTACTAGTATAAGAGCCACTACGTGAAGAGTATGAAGAGTAAGAGCGTCGACTTCTTGAATGTGATACAGAGCGTGGAGGTCGACTCCTTGATCGACTTCTACTTCTTGATGTTTTTGTCCTATATATATTGATTGATAGATTGTCAGGTTTGCTCTTTTTTTTAAAAAATAAAATAATAATAATAATAAGCATAAAACATACATTTTACACTGTTATTGATGTATTTTAAGTCAAAAAGGATCAAATAATAAGATGTTACCATCTTAAGAAAATCATCACATGTATCGATTTTTTTTTTTGATTAAAAAAAAAATGGAAAGAAAATCATCAAAATCATCAACACAAGAACAAAACAATATTATGTTTGATGATAACAATAATACAAAATCATCATCTACACCATTATCCACCATGCCATCATTATCGTTGACAACAACAACAAAAGAATTCAAAGTAGAGGAAGGTGGCGAGGAAAATAAAGTAGAAGATGCATATAATGAGGAAACAGAAGAAATTAATTGGGATTGTCCATGTCTAGGAGGAATGGCAAATGGTCCTTGTGGTGAACAATTCAAAGTGGCATTTTCTTGTTTTGTTTATTCAAAAGAAGAACCAAAAGGTATTGATTGTCTTGATGCATTCAAAGAGATGAACAATTGTTTCAAACAACATCCTGATATATATCGTGATGGTAATTAATATAATTGATATTTTTTCATGATGTTTCTCTTTTTTTGCGAGTTAGTTAATTAATTACTCGAAATTTTTTTTTTAGAAATTAAAGATGATGATGATAATGATGATGATGATAATAATGATGATGATGATGATGATGATGATTATCAAAAAGATAAAGATAAAGATAAAGATGTCAATGATAAAGAAGATAATGAATGATAAAGTTAATGAATCATGAAAATTTGGAGTTAAAAATTTTATAGATGAAATTATAATCTCTAGCTTCCCAAAAAACTCAGTTTAGAGAAGTTTGGTTTAGTTGGCTTTACTAATTACTAATTTTAACGTAAGAAAGAAATTGTTCCTGTTCCATGTTTGTTTTTATTATTAAAAAAGAAATTCTTTGATTATATTTCTTATATTTATTATTAAAATTTAAAAATTTTATGCAATCTTCCCTCAGTTAGCCGTGACTCATCATCACAACCAATTTTTCCTTCTAATGTAAGGTTTAAAGAAATTATGGGATAAGTACTCCTTAAAACCACCAGTAATTCACTGTACCCAAATCAATGGATGCATCTTTGCTCTTGAGTCATGGATTACAGCTGATTCAACTAAATTAACATTATTTAAATCATACCAGATGGCAATATGGAAAGAGTTTTAAAGATGTAACTTTTTCATCCTTCTTTTAAAAAACTCCTCTCCGCTCAGGAAAGCTCTTAAAGTCAGATTTTACCTAATTCAAAGAAAAATAAACCATATTAAAATGGATATAGACTGCTCGCTAAACATTTAATATATGTCCAGTTGCAGTTAATATTGATATAAAAAATAAAAAAGTCAGTATTTATGTGTTAATTATATAAATCAATCTGAAAATTTGTTGGACTTTGATCTCAAACAGTTTCCTTATAATATTAAGGAAGCAGTAATGATTGACCTATTGAATAATTATAATTCAAATATTGCTGCAAAAAAAATTTAGATTAAAAAAGACAAATTACAGTCAATTGTCATTAGATCAATAGATTGTGGAAGAATAAAAAGTGACTATTCATTCCTCAAAAAGATACTAAGAAAATACCTGGAATAAAATATGATTGTCATCTCGTCATGAATCACCTTGGTGAATCCTACTTGTGCCACTTGAAATTGGATGTGCTAAATTTTCGGTGGTTGAAGAGGATAGAGGTGCTGACATCATTTCTCTTGATCCGGGAGTGAGAACTTTCATGATCGGATATAACCCATGTGGTGAAGTTATAGGAATCTAAATAGAATATATCCACTTAAGCTTACACCATGATAGAAAAGGATTCTATTCATGTTATAAATTCCGTCAATGTATGCTCTGAATCCATAAGACAATTCATAATCTTGTCATCGAAAATTGGCAAAACGGCTACGCGAAAACCACCATGTGGTTTTAATTCCCGAGTTCAAAACACAAGACATGCAAGCCAAAGGAGGTTTTACAAAAATCCAATTTAACAAATGTTGACCTGGGTCACATTTACCAATTGAAAAGTCATTTTCTCCATAAATTCCGCGACTATCCTTAGTGTAAGGTAGTCGGTCCTCTACACTGAGGAGTATACAAACAAAATCTGAGTCCTTCAAAGAAAGATCTTTAGATATGTATACATCTTGCAATTCCGCCATTGATAGAAATGTAAACGAAGCCGTGATATACTTTTAAGGTATATTAGAAAAGTACGACAAGAGTCGCTCGCGACATTGGAACTTACACCCAAGACACTTTACCTACATAGAATTTGTGTTTAGGTATAGGTTTCAATTTAAGTGTAATAAAAGTTCTCCACGCTAATTTATATTAGTATTAGCGTTAATGATTGTGACTCATCCATCAATTTTTAGATTTTCAACTTGAAATTTTAAAAATTTAAATACAATGTTTAGAATAATATATTTTCCAAAGAATTCTTTAAATTCAACAATTTCTAAAAAAAGTTTGCCATTTATTAATACTAATTATAATAAAAAACAATCATCAGTGATTAGAATATGTAATAATAATTATAATGATCAATCAAAAATTTTTTTCAGTGTAAGAAATTATAATCATAATAGAAAACCTATTATTTATAGGTATAATAATAATAGTGATAATGATAATAATAGTCAAAGAAGACAACAATCATCAATTTTTAAACCTATGCTATTTACAATTTTTACTACAGGAGGTATATTTTCTACAGCAATAGTGCAAACAGAACATAAAAGGAATATATTTCGATATAACATGAACCCATTCAAAGATAAATATGGCAATGATAATGCTGGTGGAGATGTAATTATTTTTAGAGAAGGTTGGATCAAAGGAATCATTGGTAGACAACTTCAACGAATTCAAGATTTAGAAATTTATAAAGAGTTACATAAAAATTTTAGATATTTGAAAAATAAATGGTGGAATAATTGGAGTGAAGCAGATAAAACAATAGCAATATTAATTGGTATTAACACACTAGTTTTTTTAATGTGGCAAATTCCAACTTTACGACCATTTATGACACGAAATTTTCTACATAATCCATTATCAGGCCGGTCATACACACTTCTAACATCAACATTTAGTCATTTGGAAATATGGCATCTTGCTTTGAATATGTTTGCACTGTATTCATTTGGTGATTTAACACATCGTATGGTTGGTGGCCGTGAACAATTTTTAGCATTATATTTATCATCAGGATTATTTTCCTCATGTGCTAGTCATGTCATTACTTTGATGACCAAGGCACCATTAGCAATACTACCAACATTAGGGGCTTCAGGTGCTATATTTGCATGTGTAAGTGTATGTGCTATCAAAAAGCCTGATTTATCAGTTGTTTTGATTTTTTTACCTATTTTTCCAATAAAATTGGGGTATGCATTTCCTGCTATGTTGGCTTTTGATGTTTATGGAATTGTTTCAGGAATGACAATTTTTGATCATTATGTAAGTAATATATTATTAACTTTACTAGAAGAAGATAATAATGAAGAATAATAATAATAACAACAATATATTTGTTATTAATTGATTTAGGCACATTTGGCAGGAGCTCTGTTTGGATATTTGTATATAAAATATGGACAAAATCTATTTTGGCGTTTGTTAAAAGAATATGAAAAAGAAAAAGGAAAGAAACGTTAAGCAGCAGCAGTAGAAAATCATTGGGTTGATTCATTATTTTAAATTCAAGATTTTTTTTCAACTAATAACTACAGCTAGAAATCAAAGTATTTTGTTTTCAACATAACTTAATTTTCTTTAATTTCAAATCTTAAAAAGTCAACTTCTATGTCAACAGATTTTTGTTTATGAAAGTTGTACATTTTTGGAACATCAAACTTTTAAAATTAATAAAAAAAAAATATTGATTAAAACTTCATTACATATGTCATAATTAATTAATAAGATCAAAATCACATACCTTCATTTCAGCCAATACTTCACAATTCACATTCCATTCTTTAGCTTTCCTGATAATATGTTCTCTGGTGGAACTTTTATGTAATGAATATACAGAAGTAGTTGAAATCTTTAAATAAATCAGATAATTTATTATTTAAATATAAAATTTTTTGTTTAAGAATAATAATACACTTACAAAAGTTTTTTTTAATTTTTTACCTCAATTGCCTTTTTTAAAAATATCAAATCAATTCCTTTATTATTTTTAGTTCCAAATGGTGGATTCATTATAACTGTATCGATTTTTTTTTTATATTTGTCTAATGGATCCAATTTTAAATCTGTTATTACCAAATCTATTTCAACATCAAATGCTTTGATATTCTTATTAGCAATATTAATTGCTGATTCATCAATATCTAATGCAACATTATGACTAAAAATAAAAAGATAATAATTAATTAATTAATTTGACTTTTCATTATTGAAAAAATATATATATAATTTTTATATTATACCTTGAATCTAAAAGATTTGATCCAATGCTGACAATTAATAATAATATATCAAATATAATTTATGTTTATATGTTTATTTGGAATTATTAATTGATTATTTACCTTAATATTCCACATCCACACCCAAAATCTGCAACAATTTTGCCCTCAATATCATCATAATTTGAATGAGCTGTAAATACCATGCGAGATGCTAGATGTGACGTTGTATTATATTGTTCCAATTTAATCTTTGGTTCTTCTATATAATAAATAAAAATGATGCATCATATACATATACATATTAATATATATATCAATTAATATTATGATTAAATTTACCAAATCCATTAACTTCTTGAAGTGCACTTTCTAAGTCTTTAAGTCGCATAATTTTAAGAAATTCACTTGAAACTTGTAACACTATCATTTTTTTTATTGCGATTTCTACGTGTCACGTGAAAAGGACAGGGGACAGGATGTCCTCTCCCCTGTCCTTTTCACGTGTCCAAAGTGAACACATCTTCCCAACGTAACTAGCAAAAAAAAACACAGAAACTCGATGTTTTTGGAGAGGATGGAGAGAATACCTGACAACTCAAAAGATGTCACTATATATAAATTTCATGTTGAGCATTTTTAATTGGTGTTCAAAGAGTAGTTGTCATAATAAAAGAGTTTACAATTTTGATTTGGGTTACACGTAATTTTGCTCTGAGTGGACATCGCGTCACCAAGAAATTCAGGGTCAAAATTTAGTAATTAATCAACTACTGCCTACATACAAGTATGACAGCATATACTAATGAGCATGGTGGACATTCTTATAATTGGTGTTTTGTATAATATATTTATTTTTTCTTGTTATTAGGTGTGGATAGAAACAGGGTGGTTGTTCTATAATTATTGTTAAATTAATAATATATTTATATCTATTTCATAGATAATAGAAATGAGGTGGTTCCATAATTATTGTTAAATTAATAAATTTGTTAAATTTGTATAATATATATTTATTTCATAAATAATAGTTTGTTCTTGATTATTGTTAAATTAATGGTTTTGTATTATTAAATAAAATTTGCTTCCGATATCTACTTGATAAAACTTATATGTCACGAAGCCTCTTCTCAATATTAAATTTTTGTGTAATATGATCGACAAAAATCATTACCAATTATAAGAATATCCACCATGCTTTATTAACTGTCATTTAAAAATAAACCATCCGCTTAACCTGCTACTAAATGGTAATAGAAAACAAAAAAAGAATTTTCTTCTATATGAGTGACAAATCAAAAGCTCGGTTTTTTATTTCAGAATTCCAAAAACTTCTATGTATGAATGAATAGCTGATACAATTAAAAAAGAGCGAGTGTCACATCGATGTTCCTTATCCAAAGAATCTATTGTTTTTGCTAACCTAATATTAAAGCAAAGTTATTATTGCGGTGTGAACTTTTTGAGCATACACTATCCTTCCAAATTCCACAACATACGGAAGAGCTTTTATTACCATTACCACTACTATATTGATGATTTTCGCAAATGAACTAAAACGAACTATTTTACATGTTAAGCTGTACTATCATCCAAAATACCGACTATTCCTATTCGCAATTCTTGGCCATATTCGAATATTCAAAAGTTTTTGGACAAAATATTTGAATTACATTCGAATTTTCGAGCATTCGTAGTACTTTGGTAAAAAGTCTTGAATCACAAAAATTTCATATAATGAAACGTTTATTTATGATAACGACATTTTTTATAAAGTTAATATTAATTTCACAATCTAAACCAGTGTTAGTGTTGTTATTATTATGCAACGGAATTCGGAATCTGGAATCATGTATCCCATTGTTCCATTTCATTGATGCAAGGTCACACTGGAATTCGAAGAATTCAACCAATGAAATTTAAAACAATATAAATATAGAAACATGTAAATAAAATATATACATAAAAAAGAAAATTCTTGTCTATTATTCTAAATCTTTTTGATCTATTTTGCGATTCTTTTTTTCGCAGTGTTTGGAATCCTTAAATCCTGAGCTTCTGTTTTACCATACTGAATCCTATTGTTGTACATCATTTACATATTGTAAGACAATTTATCCTTATATTTTTATCAGTATAAACAAATTCATGGAATGCATGATTTGATTTCCCACCAAGATTAATTGACATTTTTTCAAAATATTCAAAATAAAAAGTTAGTAACACCGGAATAATCATTGGAACACTGGGAACATGAAAATTCCAGTGTTCCAATGATTATTCCAGTGTTCGCATAATATTAATACCCTTGTTCATGTTCCAGTGTTCAATATTCCAGTTATTTGTCACGTTAACATCACTTGTCACAATGATTCAATAGTAACAAAGGCAATAATTTTCCCTATAATTTAAAAGGTATGACAAAATATTACACGGCGAAATGTATTTTATCGTCAAAGGCACATTAATGAAAAAGGAAAGTTGACGAAAATAGATAAAATTTTCGGTAAACTAAAAAACATTTCAATTATTTATTTAAACTCTTTTATATATATACATATACACACTTTAAAATATTTATACCGTCAAAGACTATTATAACTCCTCATCTAAAAGAAAATTAGAAGAAAACGAAAGGAAGAACCTGACACTATAAACATTGGAAAAACACAAACTACAAGAGAGTGCGATAATGATTATAATTATTAAAGATATTAATTAATTTTTTAACTGATTCAGCTTTAGCAATATAAAAATTTTTGACATAATTAACAAAGTGTCAATTTTTAACCTAATTTTTTAAAAAACGTCATCTAGAAGGGAATTTATCAGGAAATTCATATATTTTTTGTGCCAAAATAATGTGTTAATTTATAGTTGAAAAAAAATTCATTGTTTTTGTACCATTTTTTTGTAACATGTTTGATATAATTATAATTTAATTCTTCTTTATGGTTGACATGACAGCCAAAATTTAACGATTTCTTTGATGGTTCTATAATAAATATGAATCCTATTTAAGGATTCCAATTCCTGCTATAATTTATCACGCGGAATTCTTTATAAATCACAAAATATATTAGTTGATGGTTATTAATAAGTTAATTACGAATAAAAATAACAACTTATACAACTTATACAACTTATATAACTTACAAAACCCGTAACAAATTATTAAAGAAATTTTTTTTGTTGTTTCTGTTGTTGTATCTTAATCCATTGGCTAATGCTAATTCAATTATCGTTCATTTTGTCCTTTTGGTTGAGATTTTATTCTTTTAAATTACTTGTTTTTTATCTGTATACATGTATACAATAATAATGATAATAACACAACAACAAGTGAGAGATTGAGATCAACACAACAAAAATAATTATGTTCTATATACGATATCGCATTTCAACGAATCAGAAAATTGCGTATCCATTTAGAAATTAATTTAAATTATATTATGCGCTAATCATGTTACAACGGATTCACGTGATATACAAGGTTATAATTTCCCAATTTCCCAGATTTTACCACATTACTGAAATTTCCAAATAATGATTTTACACGAATAATTCTCTGGTATTATTCCTTTAGATTATGAAGAACAAGTTGGAGATCAACGCAAATATAAACGATCAAAGAGATGTCCTTGATAATTTAATTGACAGATTAAATTTCAGTTCAGCATTAACAACAGAAGAATATATATCAATTGGTGATGATTAGATTAATGAAATGCCAACCAGAGAGGAAATTCTTGGTTCTTTTGAGCAAATTGAAGAGGAAGATGTTATTGTAAGTAGTACGTACAACTATTTCTAATATGAAACTGTAAAAGCTTTTGAAACTGCTTTTAATTTTCCTGAACAAAATAATATGAATTAAAAGCTTTAAAATCATTGAAAAAGAAAATAGAAACATATAGTATTCAAAATTCAATACAAATAAACATTACCAGTTTTTTCAGGCGCTTGATTTTTGTAAATTTTACGGATTTAGGTTGACCAGTCACTTATTATTATGCTTAGACCCGTTGAAACGAGGTTTGACGGTATAAAAATATAAAGCAAAATTGACATTGAGAGCCAGATTACTTTCGATTTTATTAATAACTTGTTTAAAAATTTTTCTCAAGTAAATATATATTATGATGAAACCATATTTTAAATTTGGTGACGATTGCTATGTAAATTCAAATGTTACAACCTGTATATAGACGGGTTTGATGGAAGAAAGTGTTAGACAAGATGAACGAAGCTTTCAAAGCAAGCTTTGTAAATATACCGATGAAAGTTTATCAATTATTCAATAAGTTATATGGGTGGGTTTGGTGGAAACAAGTGTTAGACAAGATGAATGAAGCTTGCAAAGCAAGTTTTATAAAATATACTGATGAGCGTTTAGCAATTATCCAGCAGTTGTATATAAGTATTTCAAAATTCAAAAAAAAAACGTAAATACTCTTTACCTATTACTATATATCTTATATCTCATTAAACATTTAACCGAATTGGTTCAAAGAAAGTCTGAATTTTATTGTAAATCATATTCAAAAATTATTTATAGTTAATACTGTAATATGTAGTGATATTAATTTATTAATGATTTTAAATCACAATTCGTTGACGCTTTTTTGATAATAATATTAAATGTCTTTTTACATTCCTCTTCTCCTTTTTTGACAATTGTATATTATTGTTTATATTATTTGGTCATTATAATCATTACTACTTAGGTATATAGGAATAAATGTAAAAGAAAGACCTATTTATTTATTGTGTTTATTTTTAAAATAAATGATTTTACTATAAAGGACATACTTAAATCGAACGAAAACTATGAAAATATTCACAATAATTACAATAATTACATTATTTGGACATTTATTTCTGCAATTAGACGCGCTAAACAAATTTCTACATATGAGAGTATAAATGCAAAATTCGATTTTAAGACTGGATTATTTTCGGTTTTATTAACAACTTGCTTTAAAATTTCTTAAAGAAGATGTTTATAAATAAGTTATATCTCAAATTTGGAAGTGATTGTTACATGACAAGGGCATTAAACAAAGATAAATTCCAGATATACACAAAAGGATAATTATAATAATAATAATAATCTATTCTAAGGGGATAGATAAGGAAGGTTACAATATATCCTTATTATTTTGTCAAATAATAAACAATAGAGGTGTATATATATGTTATTAGTATATCATTTCCATATATATATATATATGCCCATATAATAAATACTTTAAATGCCCACCCAATTCCTGGGAAAGGAAACTATGCCCTATTACTATTTTTTATTTCCTGTTACTATTCCTATTACTATTTAATTTATTTATAAACTGGGGAGGAGGACATATAATTTCACCTTATGCGGACAATATATTTTTAGGATCATCCCTTTACTCCGGAGATAGAAAATTAAATGAGGAGTTTCTGTTATCGTCATTGTTTACAAACCCGTATGTTGTAGCAGTTCCTAAAATAATAAATTCATAAATAACCGTAGTAGAATTAAGAGCGTTAACGACCGAATCGGGTTATCACCATATGGCAAGTAAGTAGTGGTATATAAATAGAAATGACGACATTGGACCCCGGAAATGATTCGCTAATCTTAATATAATTACAGTTGTGTAACGTTTATACTTCTTTACGAAAAACGGAAAAGAAAAGAAATATAGTCTTTTTAACAAAATACAATTACTAAAATAAAAAAGTAATTCTTCGACAAAGAGTAGAAAATTTCTATTATCGAGGGTCATCATTATATGATTATGAAGAAAATGCAACAGCGTGTAATCATTTAATTAATTGATTGTTTTACATTAATATTGATATTCAATGATGCCATATTGTATCTTTAGTATTAGTATTAGTAGCGATAGGTGGTTGTGATTGTGGTGATGATAATAAAATATGATAATGATGGTAATAACAACAGCTAGCACAATTCACAATTGGTTTTATTACGTATAATAATAAATATGAGGAAGTGGCTACTACTACTACGCTTATTACTTATACTAGCCTGTATATATATATAAAAGCATGGTTTTTACATAATGTGTGTGATACATACAAACATATTTATTATATATAGCATAAATGCCCTTAATTCTAATTTTAAAAAAAATAAAATAACAAACAATCTCGTGATCAACATAAGGAGAATTCTAAAAAAAAAACTATAAAAATCATTGATTATTCCATCATTCTTTTTAAAAAAACAAGTGTCTTCATTTAAAAATTTAAATAATTATTCCAAGGTTTTTTTTTTTTTAATTAAAAAAAAAAATCGTATGTATTTATTTCAATAACATCGAACGAATATTATTTTTGAAAAAAAAAAATAAAAAAAAAATGACTATTTTTGTTCCAACGACGAAAAATTTTCAGTCAATTCATCAAAATCGTAGGTTTTTTAATTTCAAATTGAAATTATTCACAGTTATTCGTTACAAAAATTAAAAATTTATACAATTCATATTAAATGCATTTATTAATCAGAATAAAAATAACAATTATTATATAAACCATCAGCTTGTAATAGAATGGAATCAATCGAAATAACTGCAAATAGTAACAGCGCGACTACGACAAGTATGGAGGGAATTGTAGCTACAATTCCAGAGAAAACGTTTATCGACTCCACAGGAACAGAAACCTTAACGAAAAATCACAATAGGCAAGAAAATGGCAGTAACCAAAATGTTAAAGGTCATCAATCAAATCTTGGCGATGCTAGCGATAACCAGGGAAAAAATATTTTGGCGGAAAGCCTTGTCGGTAAGTAAATAGTTGATAATATTAAAAATATTTTGATTATATTGCACTGTTGTTTTATGTATTGTTTATTATTTTATATTTATATAGATGCTTTTTTTTTCATATTTGGTGTGTATTAGAAACAACTATCTTAATAACCAATGTGATTTGGTGCAATTTTCCTTTACTTCCAAACGTTCAAGTAATTCCACTTCGCCTATACATCCAAGAAACATTGAAAAGGTCAAGAACTTCTTTGTCGACTTTGCAAACAGCTCTGCTCTACCTTTTAAGAATAAAACCGAAAATTGGATCCATTTACTTAAACTTGAGCTCATCCTCCAACTCAAACTTGAACTCGAGCTCAAACTCGAACTCGAATCCAAATATTATAAATATAGATTCTGCAACATGTGGTCGAAGAATGTTTCTAGCATCATTGATTGTTGCGTCGAAATATTTACAGGACAATAATTATTCAAATAATGCTTGGTCGAAGATTAGTGGGTTATCACTTAAAGAAATTAATTCGATAGAACGAAGATTTTTACAATTGATTGTTTACAACCTTTATGTTTCAGAAGAAGTGTTTAACAATTGGACAAATTTGTTGGATTCTCATATAAAAACAATATTGAATAATAATGATAGTCCTAATGATAACAATAACAATAACAATAATAATAATAAAGATAACAATAGTAACATTGATAACAAAAGTAATTATAGTAATGATGGTAATGTTAATAGTAATTTTAGTAATAATAATATTAATAATAGTAATACTGGTAATAGAGGAAATCAAACAGCCGATAATCACAAACGAAACTTTTTCATGATAAATTCTTCCACAACCACAATCTCTTCTAAAGAATGCGAGATTAAAGGCTAAACTTATTGTGACAGAATATAAAAACTTTAATAAATAAACAAAGCAAGTTCATTTTTTTATTGAATATCAATCTAATATTAAAATGAATAAATCATTTATATGAATTTCCAAATTTGTAAATAATTCTCTTTCATAAATAAAGTAATAATTAATTGGTTGTTTTTTTTTATTAATCAATTTACAAAGAAGGAAATTTATAAATCTCAAATGATTGATTTCTTTCAATACAGGTCATAATTAATAAAAAATAAAAAAAAAAATTTCCAAAAATAATTTCTTTTTTTTTTAAAAAATTAATTTCTCAAAGAAATTTTATAACAATTAATCAATCAAACAACAACCAAAAAAATGTGCTTTGTAAGTATTTCTTTCTTTCTTTCTTTCTTGTTCTTGATTTAAATTTCGTTCACTAATGATCATGTTTTATAGCGTGTAACTTGTAGAAAGTGTAACAAATATACATGGTCTGGATGTGGCAGACATGTTGATTCTGGTATATTAAAATTGATATTATTATTATTATTATTTATTTACTCTGTTTTTTAATTGTTTTAAAAGAATGTTATCCCAAAAAATATTTTGTTTCTTTCTTTCTAAAATAAAAAGTCATGAAAGATATTCCGAAAGAAGAAAGATGCACTTGTAACGAAATAAAAGCACCAGAGACGGAGACAAAGACAGAAACAAAGGCGAAACAGGTATATAATAATAATAATAATAATAATAATAATAATAAATAATAATAATAATAATAATAATAATAATTAGTATTATTATTTCTTAATGTTGTTGTCATGATGACATTTTATTTATTCATCTTTATTCTTCTCACCCGTATATATTATTAGTAAATCACTATTGGTGGCTACAAATGACTTATGCTAAATTTTACATATAATAATCCCCAATTTCTAATTTTTTTTTTTTTGTAATATTTATTATTATATTACGTGATTAGTTTGTCCGGGGGATAATTATGTGTTATAATTAGTGTAGTTTAAATAAGTAAAAACGTGAGATGTTGTTATTGTATTACTATTATTTTACCATTTTGCCTATCAAAATATTTTTATAAATTGAGTTAAAAAAAAAAAGTGTTGTGTGTATATTATGTAAAAGAAAATGTCGACAAAATTGCTTTCAGTTTTTTCTCGAGATATTTTTAATCTTTTGGAAAATTTAGAAGAATTTAATGTTACAATACATGTTGGTGAACAACCTAATGTTAGAATATTTCATGCGCATTCTCTTATCCTAAAAGCTCGTTCCTCTTATTTCAATACTGCTCTATCTAAACAATGGGCAAAACAAAAAGATGAAAAAAATATATTAAATCAACCAAATATATCTCCTGAAATCTTTGAAATCATATTAAGGTATTTACAACTATAAAGTTACACGCACACATATACATTTGATAAATTCTTGAGTGATATTAATATATAATATATAATAGTTATATTTATTCAGGTAAAATTTCATTACAGGAAAGAACTATAACAGAAATTTTAGAAATTTTATCTGCAGGCGATGAATTATTATTAAATGATTTGTTAGACTATATCCAAGATTATTTAGTTGATACAAAAGCAGATTGGTTACCAAATTACATACTAGAAATTTACAGAAAAACATTAGATCATCAATCATGTGAAAAATTGAGAGAATTCATATTGGCAACCATATCAGCAGATCCTGAATTATTATTCAACTCCAAAGATTTTTTGAAAATCGAAGAATCTTTATTGCTACCAATACTTAAACGTGATGATCTTGATATGGCTGAAGATGAGGTCTGGGACCAAATTGTGAATTGGGGAATAGCTCAAGATCTCGATCTTCATCCGGCCATCAAAGAATGGGATTATGACGATTTCAATAAATTGAAAACTATATTAGATAAATGTATTCCATTGATAAGGTTTTTTCAAATGTCCTCGAGTGATTTGTATGACAAAGTATGGTCTCCATTCAGATTAATCTTGCCCCCTAATCTAGAGGATGATATTGTCAGGTGTCATTTGAAACAAGGTAGTAAACCAATATATGGCATCAACACTCCAAGAGGAAATTCCACTTTAATTGGTCATAAAGAAATGTTACGTATTGCGTGTTGGATTGACAAAAATGATACACCGATCAGCAATAACAGTCATATTAATATCAATGGTAATAGCAATAGCAATAGTAATAGTAGTGCAATAAATATTTCTTCCTCTTTATTATCATCTTCGACTCCAATATCATCAACGTCAACGAATAATAACAACATTAACACGAATAACAGTTCGTCATCTGCCAGTAATATTCCCGCCACAACGAACGAGATGCCTTATAAATTTAAATTGTTGGTTAGAGGTACGAGGGATGGATTTGATTCCAAAACTTTTCATCAGAAATGTGATAATCAAGGTCCAACCTTTGTCATAATGAAGATCTCTTCAACCAATGAAGTAATAGGTGGTTATAATCCAATCAAATGGCAAACTGGTAGTGGTCATTTAGAAACAAGAGACAGTTTCTTGTTTACGTTTGGTAATAGAGATAGGATTGAAGACGCAAAAGTTTCAAGAGTATCAAGGTTTAATTATGCAATAACGCTTAAAGATGATTCCTATGGTCCCTGTTTTGGCGATAAAGATTTATGGATGTATGGTAATTTTGACAAACCGGAAAGTTGTTCATCAAAGGAAGACGATTATGAAACTTGGATAACTAAAAGTCGTAAATTTGGTGTTTCAGAATATGAAGTTTTTAAAATTATTAAAAAATAATTATTTATTGATGCTATCTATTTATATTATTATATTATACATTATTACTATTTATAAAGTGTTTATTAATTTATGTAATTGTTAATATTGTGTAGTTATTAATATATATTATTGTAAATTATTCTGTATCACGAACAAATTCTTGAAAATTTAATTGTCTATTATTATATCTCAAATATTCTTCAATTAAACCTCTCTCACTTGCCCCAGGATTTGATCTTGACCAGCTACTAATGTAAAATGTATCTAAATCACCTTTACAATTCCTTAATACTGATTCAAGAATAACAGCATCTCTTTTCCCCCATTCCATATCTAAGCTAATATTTCGCAATCTTGGTGGCAAAATATTGAATAGCTGTGGCATAAAATCACTAAACTCTCGAGTATACTTGTATGATCCGAACAATTTCAAGCTGATTAGATTTTCAGAATTATTATTTAAAAAATTAATTAACAATCTTTTCGTGTCGGAATCGTGTTTATAAGGAAGTGAAATGCGATTTAGAGTATTTTTGTATTTTGAACATAACGTTTTATACAATCGTTCGTCGATGAATATGTCTCTTCTTATCTGATCGTCGACATAGTAAATATCTTTTAATGTTTTGGAATTTGAATTTAATAAATCCATAAATATTTCAAATAGGCCTCGGAAAGAATTTTTTATATGCAGTTTTGTTAATTTGGAAAGGTTTCTTAGAGGTTGTATAATTCCCTCGTCCGAAAATTCACAATGATCCAAGATCAATATTTCCAAATTACTACATTTTGACAAATGATTGAATTCCGAGGTGATTGTGGTGAATTTTGCATAAATTAATTCAAAACTTTTTAAAGTTTTGAATGAACATTTTAATGCAGAAATTTGGTCCGTTAGTGATGTACCATACGAAAAGATTTTTAAATATTCCAGATTTTTTTGTTTTTTAATTAATTCACTAATCGACCCATTACGATTAGATGTATTAAATGTGTTATCGATCAATTCTAGTCTTCGTAGATTAGTCGAATGTTTTGCCAGATCCATTAACAAGTCACCCTTTTTTGGAACGTAACTGATCGATAATTCTTTTAATTGTGATAGGAAAATTGCCGAATTTTTGCAGTGTAGAAACTTTAATTTTTCTCTAGATTTTCTTCTCGGATAATTCCAATCCAATTTAATAGATTTAAATTTTTTACTTTTAACCAAGATCATCCTACATATTGTACGAATTATCAATTTTGTGTGTCTATGACAGACAATTATTGACCTACAATAATGAATGGTATTATTATTATTATGATCGTCGACATTATCATCAAAATAACAAATAATTGTATAAATAATTACAATTTACTTGTCTGAGTTTTCTCAATCCAATTCTCGACCGATAAATGTAAATTTTTCATATTCAAATCTTCCAAATGTTTCGGATAATCCAGAAAAGCAAAAGTCATCGGCCTATTATTATTGTCCGGTAATTTAACGTAATATCTTGATAAATTTGAAGTTTCATGCTTTGATAAACACTTCAAATAGGAGGCAATAATCGTCGAGCTGACCATATTATTGCTAAAAGGCGCCTTCCACAATATCGGAACAACCAGCTCGCAACAGTGTTTATTAAGTAAAAGGCATGAATGTAATGTTTTAATGTCGTTTGATAAGTGCTTGAATACTAAAGCTAAGCAGTCGTATACTAAGGGGACTTTTGGTTTCTCATCATCAGGAGGCAATGGATTGTCATCGTTTCTTTTAATTTTAATTTTTTCCTTTTTGAAAAAAAAAAAATAGATTCTTTTATACATCAGAAATGATAACAATTTATTATTTGAAAATTAAAATTTATTATTTGAAAAATTAAAATTTAGTGTATTTTAATGAATGCATCATAAAACTTTTTAATAATATTTCTGGGGGTATGATAATATTTATAATAATAAAAATATTGCTTCCTTGTTGAATGAATTTAGAATATAATGAAGGAGATTTGTTAGTTTGAGGTTTTTCATTTTACGGAATACGGATTCCGAAAACTTTTTTTTGATTATTAAATATTATGTAAATTATTATGCAATACTTATTAATTTTTAATTCGAAATTAATATTAAAATTATTGCGGAAGAACGATACCGAAACAATTAAATATTTGTCATTTTCTTGATTGTTTTCTCGTCACATTCGTCATAATATTATCAATTTACTTTGATAATGAACAATAATGATAATGCACAATGATAAAGCTCAATTTTCAATTTTGTTTTGTCATTATTCTCAATCCTTTTTAGATTACCAAACTAAGCCAAATATGGGAATGCATTGTTTTAAATATAGATAGATTTTTACCTATATAATAATAAATAAATTTGCTAGGAACTAATTCAATCTTGTTGGAATTGATATATATATTACTAATGTTGGGAAATCTTTGGTGGTGCGATTGTAAAATATAGGTGTTGGATAATTAATCTAACCCTAAACTTGAGTAGTAACGGTAGAGTTGTCCAGCTATGGCTATAATATTTATACACAATAATAATATCGCAAGGAACTGTTAACAGCTGGATGATGGCATTGTTTATTATTTTTGTTAACATTTAATTAATCCTTTATAAAATCAATTTTCTTTTAACATCTAATTGTTGTTATTATTATGAATTTTATTTTAGCCCAACCTGTTTGTAGATTCCGTTATACCAGTTAATTAACGGAGAAAAAATATGCGTCAACTTGTAAATTAAAGTTTCATCACCAAAATTGTAGATTTTCAATTTGCGGTAGTCTTTATCGTGATTGGTGGTAGACTAAGAAATTCCGGAAAAGTTTGCAGGCATCATGGGATAGCAGAAAAATCAAGAGATTCGGGAAAATATTATAATGAATGAAGTAAAAAAGATATATACTATAATTTGTTCACTCATAGGGAAAGTTTATGAAAACAACCAAATGCTTATTGTCTAATCTTAGCTAGTAACATTATTAATAAGGACGGTAATGGTATGAAGATCAATATCTGAATATCTAGAGGATTTTTGGTCCTTCCAAGATCAATTTTAGCAACTTGTTTTATTAGGATCAACATTTCATTACTTCTTTCTGGTGTGACTTTTCTGCCTCATATGAGACTGTCTCCAGCAAAAATCACCTCCGAGGTCTTTTGGCCAAACTTGTGGTTTTTATTCTATAACATATAGATTGCAATTGGTAAGGATATTATTATTTGCATAATAATAATAATAGTACGGAAAGAATGTACGGAATCTTCCTGTTAAATGCGCCAAAAAGTACGGGATAGGTACGGAATGCATGCTAATACTAATACTAATACGAAACACACACGGAGCACACATGGGATTTACCATTACGGAAAGCATACGAATCCGTTTTTCTGTACGTTTTCCGCACGAATTTCATATTAGCACATCACGTATTCATACGGGATACATACGAGAAAAACGAATTCTATATTGGTATTAGTATTAGAATGTTTTCCGTAAATCCCGTGTGTGTTTCGTATTAGTATTTAGCATCCTATCTCGTACGAATCCCGTGCATTTAATAAATATCAAAAAACGATTGATTTTTTTAGAAAAAGGTTGTGATTGTGGTTGCTCTTCAAGAATTCCCCAAGGAAGAATTTGCAAGAATTATATGAATTCGTTCATTATTATAAGTTTACAAATGAGGAAGCAAAATGAGCCGTCGAGATTTTCTTTATGCTTCCAAATTCAGCAGTCAAAATTTATTCTTTACCACAACTTTCGTTATTATTGGCGCGCACTAAATATACTTGGTCTTTGATGGAATTAAAAAATTGAATAAAGGTGCGTGCTGTAACCATTTGTATTTAATGATTTGCAATTATTATAAGTGTTTAATTAAATTTCATGATTCCAGGGCATATCAAATTCTAATAGCTTTGGATTGATCAAAGAAATTATATCGAAAGATGTCGTAAAAAAGAAATCCCTCATTACTTATAAGTAAATAATGTTTCAAAACCTTGAATTGTTTAATTTTATTATTATTTAAAAATTACAAAAAATCAAAAATACAAACAATCAATCTTGTTATAATTACAATTACAAATCATTAATTAACTCTATGAATTATTTTTCACCAAGAGAAACCTCCCGTTATTAATACTATTATTTAATTAAGCAATTATTAAATAAAGCATTGTCACAGTAATAACAAATAATGATGTAGCAATGCTGTATAAATTATAAATTGAGAGTTCCAGATCAAGATGCCCAGCTGAAACAGGATTACTTTCTTGAATTTCCTCTATAGTTGCTGAGGTAACTTTCTTGACCACCACAACAGTACTTGGTGGAATGTAAGTTGCATATGTTGTTAATTGTCCATTTGTCCCTGTTGAAGATGTATAAGTGGTGTATCCTGGGAAATATAATGTTTCTGTGGTGGTGTATGTTTTGAATTGTGTTATGGTTGATTTTTTTTGGCTTGAGCCTAATTGGGATTGGGATGTTGTGGTTTTTGTAGGTTTTGGTGGATCTGTGATTATTTCATTCTCTTCTGTTGTGCTGACCACTGTTGGGCTATTTTTTTTTTTTTTTTTTGCAATAAATTTAATTAATTTGTTGGAAAATAATGAATTTTTCTTTTAAAAAAAAAAATCACTCACTCTGTTGTTTTACGTTCACATCTTGGATCATCGGCTTTTGTACATGGTTCTTGTCCAGGTGGATATGACTTAGTAGTTTTACTAGTAGATTCTAATTAATTTCATATAAATTAATTATATTAATTATATAAATATAAGTATATTAATTAATTATATAAATAAAAATAAAAATAATTAATTGTATGAAAGAATTACTTGGTAGATCAGTAGGTGTTCCAGAGTCTATTTAGTAAAAAGAAAAAGAAAAAGAATTAATAAATTTTAATAAATGAAATTTATTTTCATCAATAACTATTATTATCTCCTTTTTGAACATATATATATATATATATGTTCCTCTTTTGAATATACCAGTGGTATTTGGATAAACATTAACCCCAGTTGAGCTAGTTAAACTTAAGTTATCAGTAGCAACTGTAGTAACAACTGGACTATCACTAGACTATTTGTATTGCTAGTAGGAGTTAAGCTATTTGTATCTGTTAAACTATCTACTTTTGTATTTGTATCTATTGGATTCTGTGTATTAGGTCCATCACTACTAAATGTATTAGCAGCTGGTGTGTCAGGAGTAACACTAATAATTATACATTTATGATAAGATCATATTTATATTTTAAAAAAAACTATCTATCCATCTAGATATACAACTATTAATATATTCTATTTATATATGCGTGTCCTTCCTTTCAACAAAAAAAAACTTACCAGAAGATGAATTATTTGGATCAGGTTTTGGTGCATTTGGATCAGGTTTTGGTGCATTTGGATCAGGGTTTGGTGCATTTGGATCAGGGTTTGGTGCATTTGGATCAGGTTTTGGTGCATTTGGATCAGGTTTTGGTGCATTTGGATCAGGCTTTGGTGCATTTGGATCAGGTTTTGGTGCATTTGGATCAGGTTTTGGTGCATTTGG
>CAUDNR010004095.1:46990-61428 GCA_958430865.1 Entrophospora sp. SA101
TAATGAATTTTTCTTTTAAAAACAAAAATCACTCACTCTGTTGTTTTACGTTCACATCTTGGATCATCAGCTTTTGTACATGGTTCTTGTCCAGGTGGATATGATTTAGTAGTTTTACTAGTAGATTCTAATTAATTTCATATAAATTAATTATATTAATTATATAAATATAAATACATTAATTCTATAATTAATTGCACAAAAAGAATTACCTGTGGGTTTATCAATAGGTTTATCAGTTTTATTTAAAAATAAAAATAAAAAGAAAAAGAAAAAGGTTATATAAATATAAATATATTAATTCTGTAATTAATTGTATTAAACCCAGTCACTACAGTATCTGTTGCTAGATCACTGCTAACTATATTAGTGGCTGGTGTGTCAGAGGTAGTAACACTAATAAATATATATTTATGATATGATCATATTTATATTTTTAAAAAACTAAATCTAACTATCTATCAAGACATACAAATTCTATTTATATGTGTGTGTCTTTCCTTCAACAAAAAAAGACTTACCAGGATTTGGTGATGGATTTGGTGATGGATTATCGGGTTTTTGTGGTGGATTTGGTGATGGATCTGGTGATGGATTTGGTGATGGATTTGGTGATGGATTTGGTGCTGGATTATCAGGACTTGGTGCTGGATTATCAGGACTTGGTGCTGGATTATCAGGATTTGGTGCTGGATTATCAGGACTTGGTGCTGGATTATCAGGACTTGGTGCTGGATTATCAGGACTTGGTGCTGGATTATCAGGACTTGGTGCTGGCTTATCAGGGCTTGGTGCTGGCTTATCAGGACTTGGTGCTGGCTTATCAGGACTTGGTGCTGGCTTATCAGGACTTGGTGCTGGATTATCTGGCTTTGGTGCTGGGTTATCTGGCTTTGGTGGTGGGTTATCTGGTTTTGGTGGTGGGTTATCTGGTTTTGGTGGTGGGTTATCTGGCTTTGCTATAAAATAAATAAATAAAACATCATTTTTTTGATTTAAGAAATAAAAACAAAGAAAATAAACAAATGATAATTGTGATCATCCATTGTTGGTTTTAGTGGTGCCATAAAATAATTAAATAAAACATCATCTTTTGTTCAAGAAATAAAAACAAAGAAAATAAAATGATAATTACGATTATCCGGTGGCGGATCTTGTCTTTTTTGTAAATGTCCAATATTAGCTGATTGAATTGGACTTGTAAACTGAAGGATGAAAATGAAACTTATCAGGAGTATTATAAATGTCATCAATATCTTTGGGTTTGTTTTGTTCATTTTCGTTCTTTGATTAATAATAAATAAATAAATAATAATAATAATAGGAATAAAAGCTTCAATAATATATGTATATTTGTATTTAATTTTTTTTGTGTGGTTATTTATGAAAAAATTGCTTTAAAAAAAAAAAATTTCGAGAAAAAAATGAAATTTTCGCTTTGGACCCTTAAACGGGAAAAAATATTTTTTTTTGTTTAGGAAATTTATTTTAATATTTGAAAATTTGATTGGCCCGAATAAAATTATATCGATTCTAGAATGATCTACATGTTTATTTCACACAAATAATTATTATATATAGTAAAAAAGTGAACTTTAAAAATTTTGTAACTTTACACAAAAATTCTATTTCATCGAATATGCCTTTTTAATATTACCATTACCAGAATTTGATGTACAAAGCGAAATTATTTATATATTTGTTACACGAGTTAAATCGAAAATTTAATCTCTCCTTTAAGTCTTTTTATGATTAAGAGGTAGTTTTTGCTGTTGGAGACATTTAGTCATCAAAGTATGTTTGTGATTTCGCGAAACGTCAAGACAGTTAATGATGTGCCATTAGAAATGATTGGAAGGCTTGTACGCAAAAATCAATCATGTGATAAATTGATGACAAAAGATAAAGTTACACGATATTTTTTTAACTTGTGGCTTTTTGTTTGTAAATATTATTATTATGAGGTAAAAATTAGACAATCTACTATATATGATAAAAAAAAATCATTAACTGGGATTTAATCACATGATAATATGTATATCCAAAAAAAAAATATCAATCAATATATTAATATATTAATATTAATATATGAATTTTGTTTTTTTATTGGGCAAAAAATTAAATTTATGAATTAGAAGCCTTAATGTTTCTTATGCCATTTTTTCATTTAGCGATGGTTGAAATTTTTATTCTTTTTTGAAATTCTTTTAAATTTTTATTGATTCTTCCACCCAGAATCTCTAACAATATATTAGGATCCCTCGATTTATTACTACTAAAGATTCCTTTAATATAATATAAATTACAAAATTTTTATTCTATTGAATACAATAATACAAATTCATATTAATAATACCAGATTTAAATCCACCACGTTGAATTAATAAACAAGCATGTATAAATAACAATCAACATTTTTAATATCCAAATTATATAACGTTTGAAATACATAACCTTGGCTAACATTGTAGTTCTTCAAAAAACAGCTCTACGGCTAAATGACTAATTATTGTTATGCGACCATCAAAGAAAAAAAATCCAACATCAATAACAAAGTGCCCTAGTCGGTACTATTAATAATAATTTCTATTGTATATTTGTATTGATAAAACAATATATACAATAAGAATTATTATTAATAATAGTATCATTATCTGTTACCATACAATTAGGGTATTTTTGGTGGTCGCGTAACAATAAATCCATCATTTAACTATAGATTTGTTTAAACAATGTTGTATACAATAAAAGCTATTGTTAGTAAAGGTGTTCGTAGTACGACACGGCAGTCAAACGCTATAATTAAATTTTTTGTCAAAACGGATTTTTAAATTTTTGCTTCACGTATAAAAAACATTAAAATCTTCTTATGTGTACCGTTCATCCGCTGTGACAATGTTTGACTGTAAGCTTACTTATATGGCATACGGCACTTGCCATTGTCATATGCCATATGCTGTAACCCTCAGGTGTTCATATGTTGCTTATTACCCATTAATAATACCAACTAGAATATTTTTGATGGTCATATAACAATCATTCGTTGTAAGAAAACAAATATCAACACATTGTATTAATAAAAATTCTTAATGAATGAGTAAAATGAAATAAGCCGACAGTTCTAATTGCTTATTAACCCTTCCATTTTTTAAAATATAATATAAGCTAGTAAAAACAGCAACGATAATAACAGCAACAATAACGATGATACTTCAAAGATTATTTTTCTTTACTGAAAACGAAATACTTTTTCATTATCAGAAGACTGCCACCAATAATGAGAAAATGATCCATAATGTAATTTGTTTACTTCTTCCTTCAATGCTTCTGACTGTTTGGGAAAATTAAAAACAATACAAGTCTTCTTGCTCTTAAAACTAAAGACATCTGCTGTAATTGGTTATTTGCGGCAATGGTAACTACCATATAAAATATTTACGGCTGCCGCAAATAAATACGGCCGCAAATAAAATATGACTACCGTAAATAGATAAGACTGCCGCAAATATTTACGGCTTTCTGCAAACAGATATGGCTGCCGCAAATTGCTACGGCTGCTGCAAATTTATCTTTTCACTGTAAGTGAATGACCTCATCAATTACAATTAAAAAATTCAGTTTACTGCGGATAACAAATCATTCAAGAAAATTTTCGCATGACTAATATGACTAATAATATTAATGACAATTATTGAAAACTATTTCCTGCAGACGTAGTTATTTCCAGCAGTCATAGTTACTTGCGGTAGCCATATTTATTTATCTATTCACCATAGTTATTTGTGACAGTTGTAATTATTTACGGCAAATAGTAGCTACTAGCAGCTATTTATGGCAATGGTAGCTCCTGGCCCAATCATCTACGGCAAGTGTCTTTACTTAAAACTAAAGCCATCGCAATTTTACACTTTTTCAACACATAGTAATGTATGTGCCATGCATATTACTTCCATTGTCAGTAATAAAAGTAATCTTTTTATCTAAACCTGTTTAGTATTTCTGCTTCTAATATATTTTTTTATTAGTATGCCTAGGACCCCAGAAACTATATGGATAGGTTACCCTAAAATTTTCAAAATTTACTAACGAATTTACCCAAGCTGGTAATAATCCTTTAGCTTTAATAACCCAAAAAGAGATTATTTAAAAATTGATCAATTTTTACTTTGTACAAAAAAAATTACAAACATTCAATGAATCTTGGGACACTGATGGAAAATCACCAGAATCATAACAATTGAAATTTGAATTAGTAGCAAAATAATATATTACCTGTAAAGATTTGATATGCAAGTTTCACCTAATTCACATTTTTGTAAAAATAATCCTTCTGTAATCATTATATAAAGTATTTTTCTCTTAATAAATAAAGCATTACTTATCATCATTTTTAGGATTAATATAAATTGCATCATCCGAATAATGATAATACCAGGACCATGCAGAAATAAATTTAAGGAACTGACTTTTAACAAAGCCACATAATGATATCTTTCCTATGAGTAAAAGATGAGGAATTTGAAAATAAGCAACCCTTTTCCATGGATGATAACGGCTTCATCCAGGGTGTTGTGGAAAATTTTAGCATTTGAGTCTCTACTTGGTCCCCTTTTCTTGTGTGTGTGCTTTCCAATTGCACACAATACAAGTTGTAGGCTCTTTGAAAAATCATTCCCAAAAAGATGAAATGAATAAATCTGATATTAATTATGAACAGGGTTGGTATTGAACGTGTTCAAGGTGTGTTGTGACTTGGTGTTCTTGATGATGGAAATCAGGTGGAGGTTGAATTGGTGGTGAATTTGATTGGGATGGTTGATTATCACTTTGAGTTAGTGATCGAGATAGTGGAGTTGGAGTTGCTTGAGCGAAGGTTGTGTGGTGATGCTGTTGTTGATCTTACACTTAATATTACGTGTAGATTATTGTCAGCATATGGTGGTGGTGGATTTGGATCTACAGCTAACGCAACCCTGATCATAGGTGTCAGATTTAATAAAATTTCCCTTATACAAACAAGCAAGCGTCATGCAATTGCAAACCTCATAACTATAGAATTTTTTCTATAGGCAAGGCAACTGAACAAGTTGGGAGGCTTCAGACAAGCAAAATGCTTTAATACAATATGATTAATAAACTTTAGAGCATCGTTACCCCTCCCTAACGTTTAATTACATTCTCATATCATCGGGTGATCAAGTCAGATTAGCCTTTTTCACAAGGAAGATGTGAACAATTGTAATATTTTAAATATTCGAGTCCTGAATATCTAACATTGCATATCGAATCGACTTTTAGCGTTCCCGGATTGTCCAAGAGTAGATTTCTATGTATGTGTGATATACACACACACACACACATATATTTAATGCTTATAATCATTTTAATGATAATAATGAATGCTTGCACAAAACAAATATACCAATTGTCTGTTTGTTATCACATGCGACAAGGAATATTATTTCCAACTTTTACATTTCCTTATTGAAAGGAGAGTGCTTGAATAAGCTTCTCCTTACTATCTCTACCCTGATTCTGCAGAATACATTTAAAATTATAGACATCCTACCTTTTTATTAAGTGTGTCCAATGAGACAACTAACTGGCTGTTTGCTGGCAACACTGTGGGAGAAGTCTAGCTGGGATGGCCAGGATTCACAGAAGAACCACGCACCAACTGAGGCATAGGATTTGGTATGCGTTATCAGTTGGGAACATGTATTTTAATAATAATAATAATAATAATAATTTTAAATAATGTTCCACAGGGATCAATTATTTATATCCACGTTCCCATGATATAACTGATTTACCCCATGGAGACCAAAACCCTGTATGAGAAGGTGTTTATTTAGCAATTAAAATTGAAAATCGTTTTGTATAAATCATCACAGATGAGAAATTTTTAATTCCAAAAAATGATTTGAGAGTTAAATCATTTATTAAAATTGGTGTCATAAATTCTATATAGTAGAAATTTTTTCAAAAAAAAAATAGTATTGTTACATTATAGACAAGGTTCCTAGGAATTAAAAACATTTTAAAAATTTTTTTTTGTAGTTTTTTGCTTCCAAAGTTATAAACGTTTAATGTGATTGGAGTGAGTAATGATAATAATAAAACCGGCGGGCACGTGCACTAATTTATTTAATTTGTAATAATAAAGCAGGTGCAGTAATCATCAATTAATATTAATATTAATATTAAATAGTTACTAAACTTTTCTTTTTTAGTCGCGAAAAATTACATGCAAGCAAGTAGAAATATTAGGAAAAGATTTATTCGTTCCACAACATGATAATGATGAATGACAGATCTATTTTTACTATACTTTTTTTACGACTTTATCAAAATTTTGCATTAACCTTTTCCAATCTTTTATATTCTTCTTTAGAAATCTTTAATTGGACGTAGTCAAAACCGTGAATATCCAAGTTTTTTGATGAAGGAGCTTTACTCATTGCAACGTATATTGTCCTTCAGCAAACATGTTCTCATCAACCAATATTCAACATTACATGCGGGCAGGGTCAACCCTTATGTTTTGTAGATGGTCAAGTCAAAAACGTTTTGAAGGGAGAGCTGCTTTCTTGATGCTCTCCTACTTTTCGTAAAGTCGACCACATTACATTCGTTAAAAAATCCTTTATATTGAACCTCCCTGAATGTAGTTAGGCTTGTTTTATATAGGGCGCTTCCACTTATCACACTGTCGGTAGAAGAAACAGTCTTGATGAAGCATGTAGATAAAAAAATGGAAGCGTGTTTTTCTTTATTCGGGGTTTTTTAATGAATTACTTTATTTTATTTTTAAGAAATTTATTTTTATAAATTAACAGGACAATATATGCTAGTACTATGACTTAAGGAAAGGAAAGAAAAGAATCCGTTACTACTATTTATTATTGTTGTTATTATATATACAAGGACTAAGGAAAAATAGATTGATAGGGAAAAAAATTATTAATTGGATTGGATTAGTAATTATTTTATTCGAATTATCAAACTATTTGTTTTATTCATTTTATCCAAATAAACTTTCAATGTAATTCGAACACTCGAATTCATAACGAATAAAACAAATCATTCGAATGAACCTTATTTGAAAACCTAATACAAGTTCTATATAAAAAAGGTTTCGACTGGGGATTTTAAACACGACAGGGTTTCAGATTTCGGCATAGGGTTTCGGATTCGGCATCAGTTTCGAACTTAAATTTCGGACTTTCAGATTCAGCCATATCCTTGAGAGGTTTTAGCCGCATGTATTTATAATGAGTCATAAATAAAGTCATTTTTATTAAAATAATTGTTTAATGAAAAGTTTAAATTTTGTAAAATCTTGTTTTATGATTTTAAATTGAAATTTTTATATTATTTTATAAAATTCGATTACATAAATTAAAAATTAATTTTTATTATAAAATTTATATAGCAAGCAACAAATTATCACACTTCAAAATAGGATTGTTGATGCATTTTGGTCTACAGAGTGGTGTTGTTGCATCTGGGGTTGTTCTATAATAATAAACAACATTTTTTGATCCAAGAAATAAAAACGAAAAACTGAATAAACGGATAATAATTACAAGCTGGTAGTGCTATAAAATAAATAAATAAATATCATTCTTGTTCAAGAAATAAAAATGAAGAAAATAAACAAATGATAATTACGATTATTCGGTGGTGGATCTTGTCTTTTTTGTAAACGTTCAATATATTGGTTGATTGAATTGGGCTTGTAAACTGAGGGACGAAAATAAGACTCATCAGGAGTATTATAAATGTCATCAATATCTTTTGTTCATTTTCGTTCTTTGATTAATAATAATAAAAAACAAATAAAAACTTCAATAATTTTTTCTTTTTATGAAAAAAGTTAAATTATCGCGCAATTATAGGAATGATATACCGACCTCTTTTTCACAATCAGGTTCTGGACCCTTTGCTGTTACTATTACCTGAATTATTGTACAACATAGAGTTATTTTTGTTCTTGTTATGATTACTATTAGAGGCCAAGTATGTTTATAATTTCGTGAAATATCAAGACGGTGATGAAAGCATTGAAAAGTTGGAAGGTTTGAAGGCAAAAGTTAATCATGTGATAAATTGATGACTTTAAGAATTGAATGATGTTATTTTTACTGCAACTTTATGTCGTTTACTTTTTACACTATCTTCATTTCAAGATTTCAACTTGTGCTTTTGTTTGTAAAGTATGTTTATTAGTGTTGGTTGCCAAAACTATTTTGAAGAGGTGAAAGTCAAAACTAAAATTAAAAGTTATATGTCAAAACTAAATCAAAAGTCAATAGTCAAAAATCAAAACTAGTTTCGACTTATGGCGAAACCTTTTGACTTTCACACGGTTGCAAAACTCTCAAGTTTTGGAAACCAACACTAATGTTTATGTAGTTCTTCTGCAACAAGAAATAAACAAACCAATTAATATTAATCCTATATAAATTTATTTTTAGCAAAATCCATGGATGAAAGACTTTTCTGCAACTAGCAATTATTAATATAGCAATAATCAACCAACAGTAAATACCTTTCCATTTTGATAAACGATTGGTTAAAAAAAAAATGTCAAAATTAACTTTATCGAATTTTCTGTTTAAAGTCTAATTTCAATGGTGATCGGAAGCTTCCAGATGCATATAAATTATTAGAAGGCCTGTAGCTTGACTTCTGATGGAGTTTCCAATTCCAAGTAGTAATGGCGGTTAATAACCTATATTAATAACTTAAAAATTAAAAGGGTTATAGTTATTTAAAAAATTATTAATAATGCGAATCAAAATAGCCGAGGAAATGTGAAATTTTTTTTATTAAAAATATCTACAAGGAAGCTTTATGTACTTAACATACTAAAATGAATATAAATTAAAAACGTTTCATCGTCTACTGCAAAGGAAATGTTAAATGATTTGCTTGAAAATATTACTAATTTATAAAGCAAGGCAATGAAGAAATTCATAATATTATAAAATTTAATTGTAATGCTTACAAAATGCTAATAAAGACTAATAAATGAGTAATATATATATTTAATTATAATGTTATAGGTTTTTAAGTTATTAACCATGAGTTTTAAGTTAATAACCTAAAACTTATTGGAAGAGGTTTTTAAGTTATTAACCATGAGTTTTTAAGTTAATAACCTAAAACTTATTGGAAGAGGTTTTTACGCCTATAACTAAATTCCAATACTCAACACTGCGCCAAAAATATTTCAACAACTTGGATTCGCTAGGGTTAAAAAGGACTTTCAAAACATAATTAATTAATTAATTAATTAATTAATAAATAAATAATAATAAACACATTTTTAAATTATTGCATAGTTGAAGAGGCCAAGCTACCGTAAATTGTTTCTTAACGATTAATGGTTTTAATTATTAATTAAGGGCCCCTTTTGAATTTACTATATTGCGAGGAAAATCTAGCTAGTTTTGAATTGAAATCTCGGCCGGATACACACTCAAATTTATTAATAATAACCATAGGAATAAATTTCTAGTTTCAGACAGTAGTTATCAATGAATATGCACCAAGTTTGCTTTTATCTAAATTTACGCGCAAAATAAAAATTTTTTTTTTCAATAAATTTATATGTTTACTCCTTATAAACTTATAAATTATTCTTACTATATACTGTTTTATGTTTTTATGTGGTGTGTATTATATTCAATGATCAAAAGGAATCGCATTTTTTTACTTTGGTAAATTTTCATACGCAAACCTATCTATTACTTTCTATTTTTATTAGGAAAAATATCTATCAGGATAATATACAATAAATTACCAAAATGGCATTCTTATATTGTTTAATTCTATGATTTGATGGCTAGTATACATAGTATTGGTTAGTATAAGATATTCATAACATTACAAACACTCAATAGTTACTATATGAAACGTAACTAATGTAAAATAAACATAATTTTATTAAAGCTTTTAAAACAATCTATAATGGCAAGACAATCACCTTCTTTAATTCAACATCGATATCTGTCCACTATTTGTAACGAAAAGTGATACAAAACATCTAGAGGTCCTATTCATCATGAAAATAAATTCAGATCATGCATCTTACCATCAGTTTCCTGGCAATACAATTTCTCTGCCTATGCAACATATTGAACAGTTTAAAAAATTAAATTAATTTTCACCAGTAAAACATACCTATCGATGTATTTTCAAAGGTTATGAGGCGGAAGCTACGTTAGGACAATTACTTGATGATCAATAGTGGAAAACATGATATTATGAAGCAAATTAAAAAAAGTTTCGTCCAGCTATATCTGCTAGAAATGGCTGTAGAATGGTTTCAAGGAAATATTAAAGATGAAAAAGAGCATGATAAAAAGATAATGCTTTTATTTTCAATTTGCTGCAATAATTTAATATGATTTTTTAGTGAAGTGTTATTATCCTCCAGAATTTGTTTCATAATAGAGTCTTTTTGGCCAACATGATATTATGGTGATTTGTTTGATTGAGCTTGTTTTTTCTTGGTAAATATCTTGCTAGTAACGTATGTTGGTTGAGCCAATTGACTGACTAGAGCTCCGGATGATTATAATTGAGGTCATAGGTACTATATATGATGTAAAATTTTACACGATGTCCGCAATTCCAAGTAAATGTCTTCAAGCATCGTAATAAAAAAAATTTCTTTTAAAGGGATAAATCATTGACGTCAAAATTTCATAGCTTTGATGATTAGAACTTGAGATAAAGCCATGTTAGGTGTAAAAATGGTCCAAATCCAGAGCCATGAGATTCTGGTGTCAAAGATTCTTCTTCTCTTTAAAAGAACTATTTTTATTATGAGATTCGGAGACATTGGCTTTACCAACCGTGTGCTCAATATGATCCAAAAATTTCTGCGTCAAAAACGACCTCAACTATAAATTATCCGGGGTCCTGCCCAACTCGCATCATCATATCGTGCTAAATTTTGGGTTCAACAGAATAAACGCATACGTTCGAATTATTTGTTTTATTCGTTATTATTATGAATTCGATTGTTCGAATAAAGCGAATAAAACGAGTAAGAGAATAAAATGAATAAACGAATAATTAGAATAAAACGAATTGTTCGAATAAAATGAATAAAATCTTGACAGTAATATATAGATATTTTAATTAATTTAAAAGTTTTTAAAAATATTACGCTTTACAAATCAAATATATATAATATTGTTACAATACTATTGTTCTATTAAGAAACCCCATTATTAATACTATTATTTAATTAAGCAACAATTAAGTAAAGCATTGTTACAGAAATAACAAATAATGATGTAGCAATGCTATATAAATTATAAACTGAGAGTTCCAGATCAAGATGTCCAGCTGAAACAGGATTACTTTCTTGAATTTCTTCTACAGTTGCTGAAGTAACTTTCTTGATCACCACAACAGTACTTGGTGGAATGTAAGTTGCATATGTGGTTAATTCTCCATCAGTCCCTGTTGAAGATGTATAAGTGGTGTACCCTGGGAAATATAATGTTTCTGTGGTAGTGTAAGTTTTGAATTGTGTTATGGTTGATTTTTCTTGGCTTGTGCCTATTTGGGATTGGGATGTTGTAGTTTTTTTAGGTGTTGGTGGTTCTGTAACTAATTCACTTTCTTCTGTTGTACTGATCACTGTTGGGCTATTTTTTTTTGCAATAAATTGATTAATTTAATTAATTTGTTGGAAAATAATGAATGTTTTTTTTAAGTAAAAAAAATAGAAATCACAGATCTGAGACTTACTCTGTTGCTTTAGGCTTACACCTTGGATCATCAGATTTTTTACATGGTTCATGTTCAGGTGGATATGTTTTAGTGGGAGCTAATTAATTTATATAAATTAAATATAAATATAAATATATTAATTATATAAGTATAAATATATTAATTCTATAATTAATTATACAAAAGAATAAAAAAAAGAAAAGAAAATCATAAATCAATAAAATTTATTTTCATAAATAATTATTATTTCCTTTGAATATATGTTGGGGAATTTCTAGCAAAAATCAGGTGTAAGTATAGTAAATCTTTTTGAGTGACAATCTCTGCAAAATATGTTACACATGCTTCTGGCTTCTGATATATAAAGTGAATATTTCAAGCCCTGTATCTTGTTATGGTACCAAGTAAACAATCCAATGTCTAAAATTTCGCCAGTTATAATACTTCTGGCATAGATATATATTATGCAGGAAGCTTAATTTTTGGTTTGGAGGCCTTGTACCTGGTTTTTGCTAGAAATCCCCACATACATATGATCCTCTTTTTGAATATATATACACCAGTGGTATTTGGATCAACATTAATCCTAGTTGAGCTTAAGCTATAGTAGAAAACGCTATTTGTATCTGTTAAAGCATCTGTATTAGTGTTAATGACAGGATTACTGCTAAAAATATCTGTTTTTGTATTTTTATCTGTTGATTTTATGTATTAGGCTCAGTTACTTGACTGTATTAATGGCTGGTGTGTCAGCAGTAGTAACACTAATAACTATATATTTGTGATATGATCATATTTATATTTTTAAAAAACTCATAAAATCTAAATCTAAATTTATCTAGCTAGCTAGGTAGGTATACAACTATTAATATATTCTATTTATATGTGTGTCCTTCCTTTCAAAAAAAAAGACTTACCAAAGGTTGGGGTATTTTCAGATGGTTCACTAACTGGGGTTTGTGTTGGACTATCTGGTGTTGTAGTGTCTGTGACTGGTGGTGTTGTGGTGTCTGCTACTGGTGGTGATGTTGTGGTGTCTGCTACTGGTGGTGTTGTGGTGTCTGCTACTGGTGGTGTTGTGGTGTCTGCTACTGGTGGTGGTGTTGTGGTGTCTGCTACTGGTGGTGATGTTGTAGTGTCTGCTACTGGTGGTGTTGTGGTGTCTGCGACTGGTGGTGGTGTTGTGGTGTCTGCTACTGGTGGTGTTGTGGTGTCTGCTACTGGTGGTGGTGTTGTGGTGTCTGGGGCTGGTGGTGTTGGACTGTCTGGGGCTGGTGGTGTTGGACTGTCCGGAGTTGGTGCTATTAATAAATAAATAAATAGAATATCATTATTCAAGAAATAAAAACGAAGAAAATAAACAAATGATAATTACGATTATCTTTTGGCGGTGCTATAAGATAAATAAATAAAGCATTATTTTTTGTTCAAGTAATAAAAATGAAGGAAATAAATCATAATTACGACTATCTTTTGGCGATGCTATAAATAAATAAATAAATAAATAAAACATCATTTTTTGTTCAAGAGGTAAAAATGAAGAAAATAAACAATGATAATTACGATTATCCGGTGGTGGTGGCGATGCTATAAGATAAATGAATAAAGCATTATTTTTTGTTCAAGAAATAAAAATGAAGAAAATAAAATGACAATTACGATTATCTTTTGGCGGTGCTATAAAATAAATAAATAAAGCATTATTTTTTGTTCAAGTAATAAAAATGAAGAAAATAAAATGATAATTACGATTATCTTTTGGCGGTGCTATTAAATAAATAAATAAATAAAGCGTTATTTTTTGTTCAAGAGGTAAAAATGAAGGAAATAAAATGATAATTACGATTATCTTTTGGCGGTGCTATTAAATAAACAAACAAAGCATTATTTTTTGTTCAAGAGGTAAAAATGAAGAAAATAAACAAATGATAATTACGATTATCCGGTGGTGCTATAAAATAAATAAATAAAGCATTATTTTTTGTTCAAGAAAAATGAAGAAAATATGCAAATGATAATTACGAGTGTCTTGTCTTTTTTGTAAATGTTCAATATTGGTTGATTGAATTGGGCTTGTAAACTGAAGGATGAAAATAAGACTTATCAGGAGTACCATAAATGCTATCAATAATTTTGAGTTTGTTTTATTCATTTTTGTTCTTTGTTTAATAGATAAAAAATCAAATGAAAACTTCAATAATGTATATGTTTAATTTTTTGTGAATGAATAATTTCTTTTGTGAAAAAGCTTTAAAAAGTCGAAAGAATTCAAAATGGAGGGGAAAAAAAAGGAAATTTGATTTAATTTATCACGCGCATAATAGGGCCCAGTTTGCGGATCCTCGCATAATCAGTTGAAAATTCTGCGACATTCGAATATCACGTAAAATGTTACACGAATTATTTATATTGTTTAAAATAATCAAACCAGTCCCATCAATTAAAGTGGGTACAAGTGTACTAATTAACGATCATTCCAACTTCTATATATTATTCTCCTAATTGTTTTATACGGACTGTCAAAAGATCACAAAGAAGATCACACTTTTCAAAATTGCAATCTATTTTATAAAAGTTAAATGCCGCCTAAAAATCAATTCTGTGATTACTGTAAAGAAGAAAAATTCTCAACATTTAGAAATGTTACTGAAGAGGCTAAGAAAAAAGCTAACAAGGGAGAA
>CAUDNR010004096.1:8609-32928 GCA_958430865.1 Entrophospora sp. SA101
ATTGACATAACAAACAATTGCATCACCCAGGTAGTAACAATACCAAGGCCATGCAAAAATGAAACTTTTAATAATGCATGTCTACCCAGATCTCTGGGATTCACAATAATAAATTATTCTTCCTGATTATCAATTATGGTTCCTTATGAATAATAAATCTGATGTTGATTGCAGGTGTCAGATTTAATTGAAATTTCCTATTACAACATGTGGTTGGGTGCTCTTAACACTCCTCATAACTGTGGATTTTTCCACAAGTGAGGGATCCCCTACACATTGGAAGGCTTTGGACAAAACATCCTCTTATCTTCCCCTCAGACCAGGCTTGGCTTTTACATATATGGGCATTGATCACTGATAGCTGGTACTTGTGTGATGATTGCTGCGTGTTATACCCCTCCAGTACAAAGTTGGTGTTAAGACTGGCTTGAAAATTCAGCAACTCAGGAGGTTGCTGTTTTGGTTTTTCCCTGAATTCAGAGTTTTGAGTCCTGGGTTGCTGTAATTTTTATGAAAAGTAAAGTATTAATATTTAACAATTAATTATTTAAATGTTTATTTTGTTGAAAAAAATATATACATTGATAGTGTACATTTTCTGTGCTTAACATCCATGTGACCCTAAGTCTGGACAAAAGATCCCTTTCTACAAGTTTAACTGGTGTATCCCAAAGGCGTCCCCTGTCTTGTCAGTAGTGTGCCTACTCACCAACAACCCTACCCCCATTTACAAATTCAGTAGTGATGTTAGCCGACTAATAATCTGCATACACAATTTCTAAATTTGGTAATAGATTTCCGCGTTACCTTCTGGTTATAGAAATAAAATTACCAATTTAGGTAATAAATGGCTTAGCCGGCTAAGGATTTTTAAACGCCAACATCATTAAAATTCAGTTGGTCAGATAAAAATTAAAGAGAAGCAGAAAATTTGGGAAAATGATTAATTTATAACAAAACATACCAAACAAAATCCAAACCATTTTTATGGCTTTTTTCTTGTTGGACATATTGCTGACAAAGATGTATATAATCATGCGATAATTTTAACCTATAGGACAGAGGACTGATTGGGCAAAACCCAATCCAGTCTCCTATCCAAAATCATTAAATTGGTTAAACAGAGAATTTACGAAAATGATTATACAAAACAAACACTATTTTACAACTTTCCTCTTAACATCAGAGTTCCAAATGCAATTTCAGGGCCACCAACCCTGCTCTGAATTGCGACCTCCTGTGCTTGAGCAAGTTGCAGGTTCTCGTTGCTTTGATGGATCTGGATATTTACATGGCATTAAATTCATCAGCAGAGTTGCAACTTGATCACAGTGCCATCCTTGCCCTAGAGGTGAGATCGTTGGAGTTGACTTTTCGGCCAGCGTGCCAGCGGCCTTCTCTGGTCTGGATGCTGTGAGGGAAGATTAGTGAAAGCGTCATTGACAATTGATGCAGTCTTGGTAAACTCCAGGGCCCCGTATTACCCCTGGAATGTGGTAGCATCATTGTATCATCGATCCATCAGGTCAGATTAGCCTTTTGAACACGAGGAACATGTGAGAATTATTGTAGTGTTCAAGGTAGCATGCATGCTTGCTTCAACGCCTGTCAATTTCCTGTAATCAAATGTTGCATACTCAAAATGTTTCATATTCAATGGTGTGCTGCCTTGACATCTTCTTGTGATTATAATATAATATTTATAATAATACTATTATTAATATTATTGATTACAAAAAGCAAAATATTATCAATGAAAATCTTGTAAATGCCCAGCAAGATCTGCTCCGCGTTTTGATTTCCAATTTAAAATGTATATAAACCAAAATAAAAATATCAATACAAGTAAAAAAAGGTACCTCTGGTTAGTTATTAACACGTTTTCTTTAGGAGACCCAAACCAAACCAAACAACAACACTCACGTTTTGTCATCTTGGACTCTGTCAAAAAATAAATTGTTTTTCCAAGAAAGAAAAAAAAATCAATTCGCGTCTGTCCTACCAAAAAAAAACCAATAGGATAAATCAATGTACGCGTCGATCAAATCACAAACTTTTATTTTTTTTTATTAAATATGTCGTATCGGCCTAATAAAAGAAACAGACAAACTCAACAAGACATCGCTGGGTAAGTGTTTTAAGGATGTTGGTGGTGGTTATCGCCCGCCACCTGTCGTCATTACTCTAGTTTCCTTTTTCAAAAAAGATTCAAATAATTGTTTTTAAATTTTATTTGAGACAAATTAGACAAATTTTTAGTATTAAAGTTATTAATTATAAGAGTTTGTAATTTTTCCAAAAGTATACTTTTTAAATAAAATTAAATATTTACAATAAAAAAATTACTTATCTCGTGACTCAAATGAGCACTTGGCTAAACCAACTAAACCATTTAGTCCATATGTTTAGTAACAACCAGAGTCAAGTTCAACAGGATCTTCTTTCCCCGCTGATTTTGCTAAGCCCATTATTATATATAGCACATATATTGCTGTATTCCATTTATTTTTTTCAATATGTTATATAAAATATTTTTCTCTTGGTTGAATCAAAAATACATTTTTGGTACAACATAAAATTGCATCACCCGAGTAATGATAATACCAAGACCATGCAGTGATTTGAAAAAAGCCACATAATGATGTCCTTCCTGGCGGGTGGAGGACGAGGAATTTGGTAGAGTTTGGGGATAAACAAATCCTTTTTCTCTACTTGGTTCCCTTTTCTTGCGTGTGCGCTTTTCAATTGCCTACAATCATAAATTGTAGAGCTTTTCTAAAAATTATTTCCAAAAGAATAAATCTGATGTTTATTATAAACAGGGTTGGCATTGAACATGTTCAAAATGTGTTGTGGTTTGGTGTTCTTGATGATGGGGTTGCATTGGTGATGAATTTGATTGGATTGGTGGTTGAGATTGGGATGGTGAGGTCGGAGTGAAGGTTGTATGGTGATGCTGTTGTTGATCCACACTTAATATTACGTGTGGATTATTGTCAGCATATGGTGATGGTGAATTTGGATTACAGCCAACGCCAACCCTGATTATGGGTGTCAGATTTAATAAATTTTTCCTTTCACAAACAAGCAAGCGTCATGCGATTGCAAACCTCAATAACTATAGAATTTTAATTTTCTACAGGTGAGGCAATTGAACAAGTTGGAAGGCTTCAGACAAGCAAGAAGCTTTAAACAACGTGATTAATAAACTTCGGAGCGTCGTTACCCCTCCCCGAAGTTTAATCCCATTATTATATCATCGGGGGATCAGGTCAGATTAGCCTTTTTCACGAGGAAGATGTGAATAATTGTAATATTTGAACCGCAATAAAATTTTGCATATCAAATCGTTTTTCAGTGTTCCCAGGTTGTCCAATAGCAGTTTCCTACATGTGTGTAATATATATTTAATGGTTATGTTATTGTCTTATAATCATTTTAATGATAATAATGAATGCTCACACAAAACAAATATATCAATTGTTTGTTTATTATCACACGTGCCAAGGAGAGTACTTGAATAAGCTTCTCCTTACTGCATTCTGCAGAATGTACTTAAAAGTATAGATATCCTACCTTTTATCAAGTGTGTTCCCAGTGAAGTAACTTACTGATATAGGATTTGGCACGCGTTATCTGTTGAAATATATTTTAATAATAATATTATAATTATTAGCAAATACACCAGTCGTTTTTTTATTATCACGCGTGACAAGGAATCTTATTTTCAACCTCCTTATTGCCTTATTGAAGGAGAGTGCTTTCACAAGCTTCTCCTTACTGTCTCCACCCTCGATTCTGCAAAGTATAGATATCCTTCCTACCTTTTATTAAGCGTGTCCAGTGAGGAAACTAACCTGCTATTTGTTGGGTAACACTGTGAAAGAAGACTTGCTGGGATGGCCAGGATTTGCTGAAGAGCCATGTACCAAATGAAGAATATGATCTGGCACGCGTTGCCTGTTGGAACGTATTTAATAATAATATTATAATGTTTATTATTATTAATTAATAAATTTTTTTTTAAATAATGTTTTTTCATGGCGATCAATGATTTTTACGCCGTAGCTGTGGAATTATCATTGTTCCCATGGAATAACTGATTTGTCCCATGGAGACTAACGTCCCGTGATTTAAAAAGTTTATTTTATTGTTTATTTTTTGTACAATAAAAATTTTACTCATCTTTCATCCTTTTCTTTTATCACAACCTATTTTTACTAACTAATGCGAGTGCTCTTCGTCTTCCCAAAAAGTTCCAGAGGCTCCAAAATCTACTTTGCTTCAAATCGGAATGGCTGATTCTATTTCTCAAGATACTTTAATATCATTTAAATTCAAGTTAAACTTAATTTTTATCGTCAAAAAGCTCTAATAACAAAAAACCAACATCTTGCTATTATGAATATTTTAACTCACGTCATAGAACCATCAAGTTTGCCTGAATTTTCTTTGGATGATATTCAAAAGAAATTTTCTATTTTTAATTGTCATTTTAATAATGTGATTTTTTAAATCTTAATAATTAATAATGTATATATGCCAGCAATTCTTTGTAGCATGGATAATAAAGTGAAATAAATTATATTTCCACGGTTTTCAAAATATCACTATAAAGTTGATTTATGAACCAATTTATTCTTTGCGTTTATTATCACTTTTATATACGAAAGTATTAATTAAAATCATTTAGCCATTATTATAGTATTTCTATATTCTTTAGAATCCTACATCTAAATTTATTATAAAAGCTTACTACAAATATCCTCCTATTATTATGTTTATATCGATAATATAAAGTGATACATTTATTGTTGAAGACAGCATCTACTACATTGTAGATAATGATATTTCGTTCTCCTTCAAGTTCTTACTAGTCGGTACTTTCGTAAGGTTGAATTTGGATTTTCGATGATTACTTTCATATTTAATACATTTGTGTTATGAAATTTATATTTTTTTTTTACATGAAGAATGGAAAAAACAATTAAAACAATCAAAGCAAAAATGACACCATAATATAATATCGATAGAGCGTATTCAACAAAAGTCGCCTAAAATAAATATAATAAATAGCTGCAGATTTATAATTACATCCTTCCACAATTTACTACTGAAAATTTTCGATAATCATTTCCATATTTATATATACATATGTAAACTCGATAAGTCGGTCATGTGGGGGTGGGCTCATATGACCGATTTATCGAGTAAACCGACTTATCAAATTAAATTACTTAAATATTAAGAAAATGAGGTGAAAATTTTGGCCGACTTATCGAGTAACCGACTTATCGAGTGACCGACCTATCGAGTAACCGACTTATCGAGTGACCGACTTATCGAGTGACCGACTTATCGAGTGACCGACTTATCGAGTTTACATATGTATACGGGCACGGTAATCAGACCTATCAAAAGATCAAAACACGCGATTTTACAAAAATAAAAGAATCGTAAACCCAACAAGTTGGTCCGCTCAATCTTTTAATGCTTGATAATGATAAATAAATGGCCGACTTATCAAAAAATCATCTTTATTATTCACTTTTACAAGTATTCGAATCGTAAGTTTATTTTTATTTTTTTCTAAATCTTCAAATTTATAAATACATTTGATTCATGTGATGGTTCTTCTTTGCAAAGATCTTTTATTTAGTTTATTAAATCCGTAAACAATTTCCCCTTGTATATGTAAATTTTTTAAATAAATAAATAAATAGATTTTTTGCTCAACGCAACGAATAAAATATGTGGTTGGCTAATGTTGATGCTCCGAACAAATATACAGATACCTCGCGTTTGAGTGTAACATGTAAAGCCAAATCATACATAAACGCCATTTTGGCACTACGTGACTCGACCTTCGAATTCGAATGCAATGTAAAAAGCAAATCCAATATTTTTTGCATTTTTGGGTGATAGCGGGTTTATTTATATGTTTTGTGGTAATTTATTAGACTACCCAATCATCTGGCCATGAAATAGTCTATTTTATTAAAAATTGCACCATTGATCATGAATACATGATAGGATTTTATGGTGCTTCGCATCCAGTGCTAATTTTGATGCTCCAAACTATGTTTGACGAAATGTTACCACAGTTGTAAAACGTCAAATTCGCTGCCATTAAATCAAAAATGACTCACACAAAAAAAACTTATAAATATATATTACAGAATCTTTTTTTTTTTGTATATTTTTTTTTGCATGCCTTGACCTCTTCTTTTTTTCATGAATTGTTTCCAAGGATCTAAGTTTTCTTTTGTTGAATACAAAAATTCTATTCCCACAAACTCATTTACTAACTAAACTCGAACATTTCTTAATAACATGATACATGGTTGGGTTAGATAAAATCATGTTTCAAGGTCAACTAATTTTAATGTTAATAAAAAAAATGTTAAAAAATATTTTTACAATTTACGAATTATCATTTGTACCATTGATTTAAAAAAGCATTATGTGTTTAATTATTTATTTATTTGTTTATTACTAAAAACATTTTTTACTATTATCATATATCCTGTTTTTTTTTTAGATCATTGATTTGTAATTATGCATTTACAATTGAACTTATTATTCAGTAACTTCTTAATTAATTGACAATTGAATTGATTATTATTACTAAAAACAAAGCACTGTGCATTTAATTAATAGACAATTGAATGGATTATTATTACTAAAAATAGAGCATTGTGTGTCTAAATAAACTGATAATTGAATTAATTATTATTACTAAAAATAAAGCATCGTGTGTCTAATTAAACTGACAATTGAATTAATTATTTGTTTATTACTAAAATGCTTTGATCACGTCTATACATTCATTTTGCAAAGCTGGATTTCAAGCTTCATAAATCTTGACTTTAACACTTACTTTGATCAAACCCGTCTATATAATTATTGAATAATTGATAAGCATCTGTTTTGCAAGCTTCATAGATTTTGTCTAACATTTACTTTGATCAAGCCCGCCTATATGATTATTTAATAATTGATAAAGCGTCCATTAAATATATTTTACAAACAGCTTCATAGATCTCGACTTTAACACTTACTTCGATCAAACCCGCCTATATAATTATTGAATAATAAAACGTTTATTTTGGAAAACTTGATTTGCTGATAGATCTTGACTTTAGCACTTATTTCAATCGAACTCGCCTATATTTGAATAGTCGATAAAATATTCATTAATATATTTTGCAAACAACTTCACGGATCTTGCCTTAACACTTATTTTAATCACCTCTATACAAAATATTGAATAATTGATAAAGCATTCATTTGCAAAACTTGATTTTGCAAACTTCTTGATCTTGTATTTAACATTTACTTTGATTGCGCTTATACAAACTATTGAATAATTGACAAACGTTTCATAATTTTTATTGTGTAATCTAAAAAAAAAAAAAAATTCAAATAATTCAATAGAATAAAATTTGTTCAATGAAATGTTGTAAACTATATATATCCCCATGCACAACTTGAAATATAAGGCTCATTTTTCCATTACTAGTACTTGTCTCGGGGTAAGACATGCAATGGCGAGCCCATGTGACTCGCTTAAATGTGTTATTAAAGTCCAGCGAGTGTGAGAATGGAACTCTTGCTGGTGGCTCATGCTGGGTGTATTGACCATTCATGACATACCTCTCTCTTTTGTTAATTTTTATTGTTTATTTTATTTAGAAGGAAACATTTTAAAAAAGAAAAAAAAAAGATAAATTTCGTTAATTGATTGATTGATTACATTTGTAATATATGAAAATCCATCAATTATGAGAAAGCATTATTATTATAGCAACAAGTAGCAAACAATGAATCATCATTTTTTGAGGATGATAATAAAGATTAAGAACCGATTTTGTTTCATGAAAATACTCGAAAAAACGGTTATATCGTATTGGGTTTACAAAATAGACTACTGTGTCTTGGCCCGAGTGATATCATTTTTTTGCTCTTTGCAACGAAGAAGGTGCAACCCCAAGCCTAACTTAAAATAAATGATTTTTTGTTCTCGAGTAGCAGAAGCTCACATTGCGTTCTCAGTTGTAAGCTTGTTGTGTATTTAACATAATATATTTATTGTATAATATTATGATGAATGAATGACATCTGATGATCATTTATGGTGGTAAGGATTGGTGGCAGGAGGTGTTCTCATTCAAATGTAAATTACAATCTCGATTAATATTTTCTTATAAAAAAGCTGGAGCCTGAATGTAACGTTTTCCAATATCTAATCGTATAAACAATTAATTACCTTAACTTAATATAACATTAGTTTTTCTAATTAAATAATATTCATATATATTTACTATATCATCATGGTTAATTCCTCACATATAAACAATTAATTAGTTGACCACCGATTTTTAAAAAAAAATTTCATTTTGTGCGACAAACATTATCAAAAAATGTTTGAAATAATAAATCGTTTGCCACTTGAACTTCTGGCTGAAATATTCAAATATATTGAAGATGATTACCAAGCATTATACTCTTGTATTCTTGTCAACAAACAATGGCACAATATAAATATTCCAACTTTATGGAAGAATCCATTAGTTTGTATTGTCTGCATCAAAATATTAATTAATTGTATGTTAGAAGAAGATAGGGATTTCTTAACTAGAAATTGCATTGAATTAACATTTGAATTATTGGGGAAACCACCATTATACAATTATGCCAGATTTTGTACTATATTTTCCAAGCATTGTGGGGTTTATAGCCTGATAGAAAATAAAGAATTAAAGCAAGTTTTACAAAATAAATTAGAAAATTTTATTTTAGATCATTCAGCAGGCATTAAAAAGTTTAGTTCTCGTTATCTAGACTGTAATTTATTAATTAATCATCATAGATTTGATAATTGTTTTCAAAATCTTTATGAAATAGATTATAGTAATTCTCATAGTGGTAAATTTTTTGATAAATTAGCAAAAGTTTGTAAAAATATTCAATCATTAAGAATATATTATGATAGTAAGGTCAATAATTTATATAATTTAACACAGCTAATTAAAGCACAAAAGCAAATTAAATATTTATTTATTACATCATCAATGTTACCAGATGAATTAAAAAAAGCAATATTAACACATTCACAATCAATAATTTTTTATGGATCTTCTGACATTAAAGATAATTTCTTATTACCAACTTTTAAGAATTTAAGGACTTTAGAGTTATCAATTTATTCTAATAGTAAAATAAATTTGAAAAATATTTCATTGCCAAATATTGAATCTGTAAAATTATATATTGCTTCTCAACCACATATATCAGACTTGTCTGATTTTCTTAATATCAATGGAAAAAATCTTAAAAATCTGAATGTTTATGGTTATTATTACAATGTTGGATTTTTTGGAAAGCCATTTCAATCAATTGCACAATTTTGTAAAAATTTAGAAGATTTATCTATAATATATATGGATGAACTAAACCAGGAATTGATGAAAGTACTTAATAATTGCATTAAGTTAAAAAGTATTAGATTTAATGAATATCTTAGGAGTATAGATTTTGATAAAATATTGACAGTATTAAACGAAACTTTACCAGGAAAATTAAAGTCAATAACTTTTACTTATAGTGTTTATAATGTTAGTAACCACTCTTTGGATATTCTAATGAAGAATTGGAGAGGACCCAAACCTTTAGTGATAGGATTTGATGTATATAAGTATGAAGCTTTGCTAGTAAGTGATGGAAGAAAAATATTAGAAAAATATCAAGATTTAGGGTTTTTAATAATCAATAAAAAATAATCTGGAAAATTGTAATTTGTTCAATTATTCTTAAAAACAGTTTGATGAATTAGAAAAAACCAGAAAAATATTTGAGGAAGCAGATAAAAAACCTTTTAATTTTTCAACAATTATAGCAACTTTTCATCTAAATACTGTTTATACAAGTAGAATAATTGAATTTTATAATCCTACCTCAATTATTAGTATATCTGATGATTATTTGATTTACGAATAAATTTTATTCATTAATCTTTTTATTATTATATAAGTTACTTCAAACACAAGGAAGGGATTACTCTAAATTAAAATAGACAAGCATAAATAATAAGAAGTAGTTGTTCAACATTTATTTTAGATCATTCAGCAGGTATTAGAAGGCTTAGTACTGCTGGTTATATAGATTGGAATTCATTAATCAATCATCATAGATTTGATAATTGTTTTCAGAATCTTTATGAAATAGATTGTAGTAGTTCTGATAGTGGTGAATTTTTTGATAAATTAGCAAATATTTGTAAAAATATTCAATCATTAATAGTATATTATGATAGTAATAACAATAGTATATATAATTTAGCACAGATAATTAAAGCACAAGAGCAAATTAAATATTTATCTATTACATCACCAATATTTCCAGATGAATTAAGAAAAGCAATATTGACTCATTCACAATCAATAATTTATTATGAATCTCATCCCAGAAATAATTTTAATAGTTTCTTATTACCAACTTTTAAGAGTTTAAAGACTTTAGAGTTATCAATTTATGCTGATAGTGAAATGATAAATTTGAAAAATATTTCACTGCCAAATATTGAATCTGTAAAATTATATATTGCTTCTAAACCACATATATCAGACTTATCTGATTTTATTAATATCAATGGAAAAAATCTTAAAAATCTGGATGTTTGTAACTATAATGATGTATTCTTGAGAAAGCTATTTCAATCAATTGCACAATATTGTAAAAAATTAGAAAATTTATCTATAACATATAAGGATGAATTAAACCAGGAATTGATGGAAGTACTTGATAATTGCATTAAATTAAAAAGTATTAGATTTAGTAGATATGCTGAGAGTATAGATTTTGATAAAATATTGACAGTATTAAATGAAACTTTACCAGGAAAATTAAAGTCAATAACTTTTACTTATAATGTTTATAATGTTAGTAACCATTCTTTGGATATTCTAATGAAGAATTGGAGAGGACCCAAACCTTTAGTGATAGGATTTGATGTATATAAGTATGAAGCTTTGCTAGTAAGTGATGGAAGAAAAATATTAGAAAAATATCAAGATTTAGGGTTTTTAATAATCAATAAAAAATAATCTGGAAAATTGTAATTTGTTCAATTATTCTTAAAAACAGTTTGATGAATTAGAAAAAACCAGAAAAATATTTGAGGAAGCAGATAAAAAACCTTTTAATTTTTCAACAATTATAGCAACTTTTCATCTAAATACTGTTTATACAAGTAGAATAATTGAATTTTATAATCCTACCTCAATTATTAGTATATCTGATGATTATTTGATTTACGAATAAATTTTATTCATTAATCTTTTTATTATTATATAAGTTACTTCAAACACAAGGAAGGGATTACTCTAAATTAAAATAGACAAGCATAAATAATAAGAAGTAGTTGTTCAACATGCCTCTTATTGTTATTATTATAATTATAATTATATTCAAGCATTTATAATTTATTTTTTAATATTTATATTTTATTTTATTTTTGTATCCATAAATAATAAAAAATTTAATAAAGGTCATTAATAAATTAAAATAAAAAATTCCTTCTTTTTTAATTAATAAAAAAAAAATTTCACTTGTCATGAAGCATTCCTCTAGTTTAATAACAAACAATGTTGTGTGTTGTGTGGGGAATCAATTATAAATGAAATTCAACCACATACAAATTTTCATGGGGGTAAATCAAGACCATTGAATCCAGAGACAGATTTTTTTTTAAATTTTGTAGCCCTTTAGCATTAACTTTTCCTAACCTCTCATTAGCATTAATTTAATGTTAAAGATGATTAGTGGTGGGAAGTGGTCTTTGTAAAATGTAAATTACATTATTGATGGTTTCTAATTAATATTTCTAGAGTCCCTTTGGTTCTAAATAAGGTTTCTTGCCAAAATCTCTTAATGACTCCTGAAACTCTGCCAAAACTCTGATAAACAATTAATGTGCACCTTGCTGAAACCCTGCCAATCAAAACTCTGCTGAAATTCCAATAAATGAATAAAAATAAAAATGATTAATAATTATTCTCAAAAATTGCAATTCTAAATATCTTTATCCAAAATTATTTAAATTCTGATTCAATAGCCAAAACTTTGGGTGGTTTTTTTACAACCATTAATATAGGGAATATGGAAAAGCCAGAATGTTGCCAAAATATTTGGTAAGTGCTAACTAATTTTGACCAACATGTATGACTCACACTGGCAATAAACACTTCTTTAGCTTACAAACTACAACTATTAATAATGTCACTTTTATTATTACATAAATGAAAAAAAAATCAAAACATGTTTGAATTGTCTTTAGTATCTGAATTTGAAACATATTAGGCAGGTCAATATTAGTACAGGGAAACTTTTGTATACACATGTTTGAGTCAACTTAAGATTGCTTGCCAAAACCTCTTAGTGACTACTAAAACTCTGTTGAAACTCTAATGAACAATTAATATATACCTTGTCAAAACTCTAATGATTGACAAAACTCCCAAATGCAAAACTCTAATAAATAAGTAATGTGTAACCTGTTGAAACTCTGTCAATTGATTTCTGGAGGAGTTTCACTCACAACCTTATGTCAACTTGATGCTTTTTTCAAATTTTGACTGTAGTATACTTTAGAATAATAAAAATAATAAAATACAAATGTGTCAAGCTGTCTTTAATGTCCGAGTTTGAAACAATATAGGTGCATTTTATATGCACAGAGGGAATTTGAAAAATTGTAAGAATTCTTGGTGATGAAGTCCCTGCTAAGATTATTGGCCACCTTTAATGTAACACAGGTGCCTGCACTTAATTTCCTACACTTGGTGGTTACTAATTAATCTTTTCTTATAAAAAGAGCTGGATCCCCTTTGATATCTAATCATATAAGCAATTAATTGCCTCAACTTAATATAACAATAAATAATTATCAAATAATAATATATATATTTACTATATTATCATTTGATTATTATCATTTGATTATTTGGTTAATTTCTCACATCACATATAAACTATTGTCACCAATTAAATTTGGGAGAGCATGTTTTAATTGGTGATAACAATTATTTTTGTTTTTGTGTGGATCAGAATGAATAGGTTATTAACGAATTGATTTTGTTATTAGCAAATAATTTTGTTTAAAGAAGATAAAAGTTTTAAATAAATATTTCTATTTTAGTTTTATTTAGTCAAAACTAATTAACTTATTACCAAGTTTTCCTTAGTCAAAACTAATTAATAATTAATAAAATAAATAAAATAAAAATAAACATTAAGAATTTCGGAATTAGTTAATTACAGCCAAAAGAGCATCCAAATTTAATTCCGGTAACACTATTTGTTCCTCCAAAATAATTTATTTTTAAATAAAATTTTTTTTCATTTACATCGTGTAATGTTACAAACAAATTATCCTTAAAAAATATGATTGAAATAATTAGTTTGCCATTTGAACTTCTGACTGAAATATTCAAATATATTGAAGATGATTACCAAGCATTATATTCTTGTATTCTTGTCAACAAACAATGGCACAATATAAATATTCCAACTTTATGGAAGAATCCATTTTTTTCTATAGGCAGTATCAAAATATTAATTAATTGTGTGTTAGAAGAAGATAAGGATTTAAATTGCATTGAATTAACATTTAAACTCTTGGAGAGGCCACCATTATACAATTATGCTAGATTTTGTACTATACTTTATGATTATTATGATTTTTCAATACCTGGTAAAAAAAAGCAGAAAATTAAATTTACAAATTTTAGAAAATAAATTAGGAAATTTTATTTTAGATAATTCAGCAGGTATTAGAAAGTTTCACACTTATTATGTAGATTGTAATCTATTAATTAATCATCATAGATTTGATAATTGTTTTCAGAATCTTTATGAAATATATTGTAGTAGTTCTGATAGTGGTGAATTCTTTGATAAATTAGCAAATATTTGTAAAAATATTCAATCATTAATAGTATATTGTGATAGTAATAACAATAGTATATATAGTTTAGCACAGCTAATTAAAGCACAAGAGCAATTAAATATTTATCTATTGTATCACCAATATTACCAGATGAATTAAAAAAAGCAATATTAACTCATTCACAATCAATAATTTATTATGAATCTCATCCCAGAAATAATTTTAATAGTTTCTTATTACCAACTTTTAAGAGTTTAAAGACTTTAGAGTTATCAATTTATGCTGATAGTGAAATGATAAATTTGAAAAATATTTCACTGCCAAATATTGAATCTGTAAAAATTATGTATTGCTTCTCAACCATATATATCAGACTTGTCTGATTTTATTAATATCAATGGAAAAAATCTTAAAAATCTGAATATTGTTGGTGGTTACAATGATGGATTATTGAGAAAGATATTTCAATCAATTGCACAACATTGTAAAAATTTAGAAGATTTATCTATGTTATATGAGGATGAATTAGACCAGGAATTAATAGAAGTATTTAATAATTGTATTAATTTAAAAAGTATTAGATTTAATAATACTTTTAATGATGAAATAGATTTTGATAAAGTATTGATGGTATTAAATGAAATATTACCAGGAAAACTAAAGTCAATAACTTTTACTTATAATGTTAATAATGTTAGTAACCACTCTTTGGATATTCTAATGAAGAATTGGAAAGGACCCAAACCTTTAGTAATAAGATTTGTTATGTATACTAATCATGACATTTTGCTAGAAAGTGAAAGAAAAATATTAGAAAAATATCAAGATTTAGGGTTTTTAATAATCAGAAACTTTATGTAATATGTTTAATTATTCTTGATGAATTAGAAAAAATCAGAAAAATATTTGAGAAGCAGATAAAACATTTAATCTTTCAACAATTATAGCAACTATTTATCCAAATGCCATTTATACAAGCATCCTCAATGATTAGTAACAATTATTTAATCTATTGTTTATTTTAAATTATAAATTGATTATTTATCTTATTTATGTATAAATTTTATTCATTAATCTTTTTATTATTATTATAAGCATTTATAATTTATGCTTTTTTATATATAACTTTTATAAATAAATTTATTTATTAATGTATGTTTTTGAAATTTGACACACGCATATTCTAATTGACAGACAAATTCATTGCTGCAAAAAAATGTGCAAAGATTCACTTCTTTTTTTGCTTATAAAAAATAATTAACAATTTATATACTAAAAAAAAATAAATACTTTTATAAATTTTTTTGTTGCATTGTAAATAAAGGCTATTTTCTTTTAACTATTTATTGTTTATTTATTATGAAACATATGCCCCAAGAATTCAATTTCCTTGTAGAAGGCCTTTTTATTGAATACAAGGTTTAATTCTATCATCCACTTCAATTGCCTTAGATACACAGATATTTTCTCCTGGGCAAGCATATGTCATTCCAGTAGGTGTGCACATGTTCTAATAACTTCACTGGATAAGAATGTCCCTTTATTACTGACAAAATCCTTGGTCGAAGAATATAAAAGATTAAAAAAAAAAGGCTTCAATAAAATAAAATAATTATTTTCCAATAATTTAAAAAAAAAAAGTCCACACTTTCCATGAAGCATTTCTCTAGTTTGAATAACAAACAATGTTGTGTGTTGTGTGGGACATCGAAGTTCAACCACATACAAATTTTCACGGGGTAAATCAAGACAATCCAAAGACAGAATTTTTTTTACCGCCTTGTTAAATTTTGTAACCCTTCAGCATTAACCTTCCCTAATCCCTCATATTCTTCTAGTGGAGGGTGTTCAAAATCAAGGTCATGCAATTTTTTTAATGAGGGAGCTCGGCTCACTGCAACATATATATTTGTCCTCAGCAAATGTGTTCTCGTTGATATTCAATGCATGTGGTAGGGTTAACTCTTGTGTCGTGTATAAGAATGGTTGAACACACATGTAAATTCGATAGGTTGGTCATTTATTTATTTTAAACAATTTTCGACTTAATGAGCTTACATGTATATCTTTTGTGTGTGTGTGGCTGGTTAGTAGAGTGATAATTAACCCTAAAAAATTTTTTTACTATTACTATATCAATAATCTGTCAAACTAATAGCATACCTCAAAACTAATTGATTATTGCTAGTATAAGGTATTCATAACATTACATTATGATCATACTATACTGAATTTGAGGTTCAAACAAATAGACGCATATGCTCAAAGTACATTTTTTGAGAACCTTAGATTTTAATAATTTTATTAATTGTATTATACATGGCATTTTATATAGTAGTTCAATATGTAGAATAATGTTGGGTATTTACCATGGTGATTATTTCCAATTCTTTTTTATAATTATGATAAGACAAAGGGTTCCGAATCTAAATCATTTTTTTGGTGGTATCACTATACTGATATATATAAAACCAATATTTAGTCATACCTTTGATCATTGATTATGAAAATTTGGTTGGTTTAATTGGTCAACTTCAGTTTCGTCAATTTCGTCAATTTTGTTACATTTTGTCAAATGCAACGAAATAATCCCCCGCCCTGCTAAGTATTTCGTCAACCATTCTTAGTCATGTAATTGGTCAAGGCAAAAGCGTTTGGAGGGGGAACTGTTTCCTCAATGCTTTCTTATCATCAATTTCGAAATAACATGTTTTTTCTGAACAATAATTGTACTGATTCTAAAAGGTCACTTTGACGTCTTCATTTTTGTGACTATTCCAATGGTTCCATTATTGAATAACTTATACCCTCACATTGAGCATTTGCGAAAGTTTAATTAAAAATTATTAATTATTATTATTGTTATTATTAATTTACAAGCATATTCGATGTTATTCTTGTATATATATCGACCCACAAAATGAATCAATGTGTCTTCCCCAAAGTCGACCACTTTATAATTGTTAAGAACCCCTTTTTGAATGTAGTTGGACTTGATTTATAGATAGTGCTTCCACCCATCATATTTTCAAAGTCTTGATGAAGCATATAGATGAAAAAACGGAAGACATGTTTCTTTTTCAGTTAGTTATTTGTAGAGGTACGGCAAATGTGCGTATAGTTGAACACTATACGCATAGTAGTTTTGAAATTTGATTGGATGATAAATTATTTGGCTATTACATTGCAGCAATTAAATCTTTATTTAATATAATCGAATCATTGATTATATTGAATGAATTAAATATTATAAAAATCAAAACTGCTTTCATGTTTATTTGATAATTCATTACTCAAATTGTCAGCTTCTTCAATAAAATTTTCATGTGTTTCTTCAATGGCATTTTCATTAATTGTTTAATTATGTATCTGTATGCTATTATTTGAAATATCCAAATGTTCTCCAAAATAACTTCATTTAATTTGAATTGTGGCATTTGGACAAAGGCGTGTAAATGGTTTTCACATCCAGATACTAAACTAGCACATTGATATTTTGGATTTTTGCAATACAGACATTCAAAATGTAAATTGCTTATAACCATTAACATTACCAATATGTTTAAAATGTTTTCAAATTGCACTTTGGCAAGTCATGATAAGTTTAAAATATATATATCGTGAGAAAGTATGTATATATGATTAATTTTCAATTGCATACGCACTATACATATAGTATTGATCTGCCCATCCCTAGTACTATATAGTTATTATTATTTGGATTTTTTTTAATTACATACTTTATTTTCATCACTCGAATTAGAAGCCACTTCTTAAAATTTAATTAAATTCTGAAATACTTAACAGTGACCTAATTATTTAAACATAAATTTATTATGCAATCAAATGGATGGAAGGGATACCAAAACCAATTAATTCATAGTCTTAAGTTTTTTTACTGGTCCGGCATCTTTTTTTTATTTATTATACCTTTAAAAAAAAATTGGAAGCATTTTACATTAACATAAACATCAATATCAATACCAAAAATAACATAAACATTGACGTTAACCACTCTATATACACAACACAATCATTTTTGTGTCACTTGAAGTTAATGTTAAGTTAAGAATGGATAAAAAGTCTGTGTTCAGTTCGTTATGAAAAAACTTGTCAATCTTGACCAAAGAAATACAAATAAGGAAATTGTTTGCATAAAAAACTATGAACCTTTCTTATATATATGTATATTATCTTTAGTTTTACAAATATATTCGAATTTTTAATTGAATTTAATTGGATAGAATTAAGAGTGATTATTATTGGTATATATATTTAAAAAGGAAAAAAATAAGAATATCGTTATTTATAATCTTATGCTTAGTGTTCCTATTCAAATATCAGCAATCGAAATGATATTTGAATATTCACATTAATTAGCATATTCGAAATTGGTGTCAAATAATTTTTATATATTCGAATATCCATAACACTTTCGGATATCGTAACACTTTCGAATATCGTAATACTTTCAAATATCATAACACTTTTGAATATCCGCAACACTTTCGCACTTTCGAATATCGTAACACTTTCAAATATCCGTAACACTTTCAAATATCTGTAACACTTTCGAATATCGTAACACTTTCGAATATCTGTAACACTTTCGAATATCCGTAACACTTTCGAATATCTGTGTAATAAATAATAATTAAATCATGATAAATGTAATGATTTATGGAAATAAATAAGAAAGTCTAAACATTATAGTCAAACAAATTATTTATTTTTAAGTTTAGAAAAATTTGGATTGATGAGATTATCTGTATTTTTTATTATTTTTAAGAAATGAAATTTTTGTGTGTAAAAAAGTATTTAATTTGTTTTTTACAATCTATAACACTTTCAATATCCATAATATTTATTTGTAATACATATTTGTTGATAAAATTTCTTCAATTAAAAATGTCTTTGGTAAATGATAACAATAGCATTATTTTAATTAATGATAGAGAAGAAATAATTTCTAATTTTTCGTCAGAAGAGTCCATTGCTAATGATAGACCACCAAATAGAAAAAAATACACAAAACATGGAAGACCTAGAGGAAGCTATATCTGGGATCATTTTATTGAAGAAGGAGATGAACGAATTTGTCAAGTAAAAGTGCCCCTTTCTCTGGAGCATCCAAATGGATTATGTGGCAAAAGATTACCAAATGTATCAAGTACTAGTAATTCAATAAGCCATTTATTAAAATTTCACAGTATACTTCCACCCACAGAACAACAAAAAGTATATTAATATATTATTTATCATTTATTTTTTAAATATCTTATATTAAATTTATGTTTGTTTCGTTATAATAGTTAGAATCTGAAGGACAAACAGATATAAGGGATTTAATACAGAAAAAAAGAGCCTTATCAAAAAAAGAGCAAGACAAAATTAATCAAGACTTGATCAATTTTATTGTTGATGATATTCAACCATTTAACATTTTAGAAAATAAATTTTTTAGACATTTCGTAAGTTCATTGAATCCCAACTATGGAATTCCTTCACAGCCAAAAGTTGATCAACTAATTGAATTTGCATATCACAATACCAATCAAAAATTAACTAAATTAATTGATTCTGCTGATGTTGAATATGTTTCTTTGACATGTGACTTCTGGACTTCTAGGGGGCATCATGGATACATTGGAGTCACTTGCAGCTTTTTATCTGAAGATTTTGAGTTTAACAAAATCTTGCTGGCTCTTCAACATGTTCCTTATCCCCACACAGCAGAGACAATCAATAATAAATTACAAGATGTTATATTTAAATGGAATCTCAAAAACAAAGTATTCACTTTAACAACTGACAATGGTGCTAATATGGTCAAAGCTGCTAGACTTCTTAATTATGATCTAAATATCATAAGAATACCATGTTTTGCACACACTTTACAATTAGTTGTAAATAAGGCATTAAAAATTAATACAAACATTCAGTCATTCGTTTTAAGATGCAAAAGATTGATCAACTTCTTCACTACCCCTAAACAAAAAGAAAATCTTGAAAAGATGCAAAAAGAGCTGAGTTATCCAAATATTCATACAGTAATTCAAGATATCAGCACTAGATGGAATTCATCATTTTATTCATGGAGAAGGTTAATTGATTTACAAAGTGCAGTTACTCATTTACCATCTAAACTAATGGCTGATCTAAATAAAGATAACAAAAAAGATGGGAAAAGGCTTGAATGAATCATGTTAAATGATAGTGAGTGGATTTTGATGAATGATCTTGTGCAAATCTTTAGTGGATTTGAAGAACTCACCAGAAAATTCAGTGGAAAGTCATATGTTACTTTTTCTGTTGTATATCCTTTAATCAACTCACTAAAGGAGAAATTGAATTTAATATTAAATTCCATTGAAGATTGCAACAACATTAATATTTCAATTAATCAAAATGATGAAAGTTCAGAAATGATGCAAATGGATGAAGAAGATGATTCACTTTTAAATATTGAGGTCATTCCTGATGAAGAAGAAGTGGATGAATTAATTGTAGCTGTACCTAAGGTTGCGGGAGAAACTCCTCCAGAAATCAATCGACAGAGTTTCGACAGGTTACACATTAATTGTTTATTAGAGTTTCGGCAGAGTTTCGCATTTGGGGTTTTCGCCAATCATCAGAGTTTCGACAGGTTACACATTAATTGTTCATTAGAGTTTCGACAGAGTTTCGACAGTCATTAAGAGGTTTCGCCCACAACCTTAGCTGTACCTGGATCAAAAAAAAAATTAACATATCTAGACCAATAGATACAAATGGCTTGAAAGTCCATATTTTAAAAAATTTATTATTATCAATTGATAAATATTGGGATTTACCATCAGATTTATCATTTATTTCATCATCACTTGATCCAAGATTAAAAAATCTTAATCATTTGAGTTCCACACAACGAGAAAATATAAAATTGCTTTTACAAGAAGAATATCAATTGCTAAAAAATAATCAACAAGAATCAAGTCAATCTCAAAATAATTCACAAAATTTAAATGAAGACGATCAGTCAATAGAAGAAACATTGATATTTAATCAAATTTTTCAATTTGATGATGATGATGACAATCAAGATGAAATATCAACTTATTTGTCTTCAAAAGTTAAAAAAGATGCTGATCCACTAATATGGTGGAAAGAAAACAAGGAAAATTTTCCACTATTAGCAAAATTAGCTAGAAAATATCTTGGTATATCTACAACGTCTGTTCCTGCAGAACGGTTATTTAGTGATGCTGGAAACCATATTACACCAAAGCGTAACAAATTAAAACCTGATAGAGTAGAAAAGTTATTATTTTTAAAAAGGAACATGAAATATAATATTTTTGAATAATCATCAAATATAAACATTCATATATATAAGTTTCAAAAACAAATGAACTATTTTTCAAGCAAGGCATCTCAAATTGATATTTTTTTCAAAAATTTCCATGAAAATTTTGTCTTTTAAACATACATGCAAAATATAGTTTTTATATTTTTTTAAAAATTTATATGTTACATTAATAAATAACAATAAAGTATATATATATTAATATTATAATTACAATATAATATCTGAAAGTGTATTACTACGAATATTCGAAAGTGTTACAATATTCAAAAGTGTTACAATATTCGAAATTGTTACAGATATTTGAAAGTATTATGGATATTCGAAAGTATTATGGATATTCGAATAAGAATCGAAAATCGTTTCCATAAAATTACGAATATTCGAATATGGAGTTAGAGATATGAATAGGAACACTACTTATGCTGTGATTCATTTATTACATATTTACATAAAAAAAAAGCAATTGAAAAAAATTACTGATCTATAGTAATAGTAATAGTAGATGATAGTAAAATTCGAATTTTACATAGTAAAAAAAAAAATTTATAATCGAATGTCTTACATCCTTGCTTGAGAGGAATTTCTCTACGAAAAAAACAAAACAAAAATGTGGGGACGGCCATCCTATTTATATTTTTTTGAATTAATAAAATAGACTAGTCTTGACCTGAGTGATGTCGTTGTGTGAGTAAAAGGCACGAAGCTCACTGTCACGTTTTCGTTTAAAAATATCTGTATTTGTGTTACATTCCGTATATTTATTAAAATTATTTTGATATTTCGTATTATTTATTTGGAAGGAATTAATGGCAATAATCTCAAATGGGATAATTCGCCCAGACTGGGACATTAATTAATTAAACATGTATATAAGGAACAAGAATTCGCTGTACTTCAAAAGTGACTTTGTAATAAATTAACCTAATAGTGTGTTTTCATGTAATTGATAGTGTACCATTTTTGATTAATAAAATCTATTTGAATCTACTAAAATAAATAAAGGATAAATTTATTATTTATCAAAAAAAGAAATAAAGAACTTTAAAGTATATAAACATGATTGATTTTGAGATTGACATCAAAAAAATTTGCAACATTAAAAATCATTAAACTTTATACATTTAATAATATTATTTTCTTTAAAAACAATGCTGTTTAAATTGACCACTACTTGTGTGATTGATTCAATAAAGGAACAAAATTAATTATTTCGCAATAAAAGCTATTTGTTTGTTTGTTTATTGTTGTTTTTTGATTTTGGTATTAATGCATGGTTTGTTTCTATTCATGATACAGTCAGAACTTGTTAAACCAAAGTCAATATTTTCAAAAAAAAAAATTTTTTTTCGATTTAAAAAAACCTTAATAAAATCGGCTTATTGAGGTAAATTTGATAGGTAGATAATAAAACAACATCGGCTTATCATGTATATTCAGTTTATCAAAGCACCGTCTTAACGAGTTCTAACTGTACGTTTATTCGTTTTTATTCGTTTTATTCGTTTTATTAATTAATTATTCGTTTTTATTCGTTTTTATTCGTTTTTATTCGTTTTTATTCGTTTTATTCGTTTTTATTCGTTTTATTTGTTTTTGTTCGTTTTGTTCGTTTTGTTCGTTTTGTTCGTTTTATTCGTTTTATTCGTTTTATTCGTTTTGTTCGTTTTATTCGTTTTATTCGTTTTATTCGTTTTGTTCGTTTTATTCGTTTTATTCGTTTTGTTCGTTTTATTCGTTTTATTCGTTTTATTCGTTTTATTCGTTTTGTTCGTTTTATTCGTTTTATTCGTTTTATTAATTAATTATTCGTTTTGTTCGTTTTGTTCTTTTTGTTCGTTTTGTTCGTTTTTGTTCAAATTATTTTTTTTACTCAAATTGTTTGTTTTATTCCAGTAAACTTTATTTGAATAGAAACTTAACTGCTGCTCAAGATTATGATATTATTTTAGCACAAAAAGATTTAGAAATAATTTAATTACAATATAAAAAAGAGTTATTGGTTTATTAAACTAAGCCTAAAAAAGGATTAATTTTAAAAGAATATCTGATAAATATCAGCATTTTCAATATTTACTAGTAGGCTTTTAGACTATATGATAAAAATACTAAGAATATTATTAACTTATCAGTATGCCAATACCAATATTATTTTTTTAAAGAATAATCAGATTCTGATATTTGCTGATACCCCATTACCCAAGTTGGACCAATAGATTATATATAAGCAAAGAAAGATGGGACCCTAAATTAGAAACCATAACAGCTTGATAGTTTGATTGACATAGTGGTGAGTCTTGCAATTTTTTTATTGTATATTTTAAATATAATTAGTCATACATCTTTAATAAAACAGACACGACTTAGCTATTTAATTGTTTCCTTGTATGTGAATGCCTCCATCCAATAAATATTCATGATGGTCATGATTATTATTCAATACATTTGATATCATCATTGACATAACAAACAATTGCATCACCCAGGTAGTAACAATACCAAGGCCATGCATAAATGAAACTTTTAACAATGCATGTCTACCCAGATCTCTGGGGTTCACAAAATAAATTTTTCTTCATGATTATCAATCATAGTTCCTTATGAATAATAAATCTGATGTTGATCACAGGTGTCAGATTTAATTAAAATTTTCCTGCCACAAACAAGGTATAAGGTGCTTTCACACCTCCTTGTAACTATAGGATTTTTTCCCACAGTTGAGGTAATACAAACATGTTGGAAGGCTTTGGACAAAACTTTCACTATCTCCCTCTCAGACTAAGCTGGATGTTACATATATGGGCATTGATCACTGATAGCTGGTGCTTGTGTGATGATTGCTGCGTGTTATACACCTCAAGTACAAAGTTGGTTTCTGCAATTGGTACAAAATTCTCCAATGTAGGAGTGTTGCTGTTTTGGATTTTCCCTGAATTCAGAGTTTTGAGTCCTGGGTTGCTGTAATTTTTATGAAAAGTAAAGTATTAATATTTAACAATTAATTATTTAAATGTTTATTTTGTTGA